>CAVNYN010220743.1:0-92730 GCA_963692815.1 Nyctanthes arbor-tristis
TGTGCACCATGACAAGATTATGAGGGATAGGCCAATGTTTCTAGTCTAATTATGTGTATGGAAGCTACTATATTACTAAATAAAATTTGGCTTTTGTGGAAGGTTTTAACACAAGACATGGAATCCTAATTTTTACTTGTAAAGGTTTCCAAATCTTGTGCTCGGTTTTATATATATATAAAGTGACTTTTATATATATTGTGTTTCTTGTTCTTATTATAGATACTACACTTAAAACTAATTAAGATGACAAACAATATTATTTCATCTAAGGAATAAAAGAGGTTTATTGGCAAGTCGTGCCCTCGATTTTGGACAAAAGTTGTGAAAATAAATTTATAACGCTTCCGACAAATTCATTTAGTAATAAAACTTTAACCAATGTTTTTAATTATCGAGAGGTGTGACAAATCACCATCATCTTCATCATCCAAAATGCAAAGAAAATAGTTCAACTTTACACTTCAATTTCCAATCTCACACATACAAGATTAAGCTAGTAAAATTTCCCACAATTTCTCTATGATGCCATCTCAAACATCAAGGTTCATAGCAGACATTTTCACCTGACAATTTCTCACACAAAGAGGATTTCATAAAAATTTATATCTATCACATACACACAGTGTCTCTATACAAAAATCAAGCATTTTCATAAAATCTTTCAACCCTTAGGCATTCTTCTCTTCAGGCAGTGGGAAAAAAGGGAAATGAAACAATATTTTTGGCTTAAGCTCAGCCACCACCACTACCGTGCACCACCACCACCTCCGCCACTGGCGACCACCACTATCGCCAGCACCACCGCCATTTTTGCCACCAAAAACTTCACCCATTCAACTCATTTCACAACGAGGAACGTAACCCGAGCTTTTGTTTTCATTTTTAGGCAATATAATCAAGTAATCTATAAGATATTTTTTTTGGGCGAGTTCGACCAAGCAACCCTTGTTTTCAGCTCGGATCCACCATGCTTGCAGCTAGTCTCGTTGCGGGCGACTTGTTCCAGTGCGGTCTCACTGGCGATGGCGTCAAATCCAGCTACCCCTCTTTCGTTTTTGCTTTGCTTGTTTTGAAGAAGAGTGGGGCTTTGGAGGGGTAAATAATAAGACTTTGGGATATTTAATTTCAGCCCCCAACGTTTTAAACTGATTTATTTAAACCCTAAGTTTTCTATTTTCATTTAAGTAAGCATATAAGTTTCGATTTGGGTTACCTTTGGCCCTTGAAATTTTGATCCCTTTTAGATGGGTCCAGAAACTTACATTATGCTTATTTTAGCCTATAAACTTTTATTTTCAATTAATTTAGTCTCATATTTTGGAATTCTTTCAAATTAGTTTTGAAAGTTTATAAGATTTCAATTTTAGTTCATGCTTAGACTTTATTTATTTAAACCCTTAAATTAGTTTATGTTTATTTTTATTAACACTCTTATTTCCGTTAAGTATGAGATTTAATGACTTAAACTATTTAAATTCTAACTTTTTGGATCATTGAATTTTAAGGACTTCTAACTTAGTTTAAATAAATTCATTATTTTTATGTCTAAATTTTGGTTAATACTTGATTTCATAGTTTTTCATAACTTTTGGCTACTACCCACATTAGGCACTACACCCTTAAACATTTAATATAGTTATTTTACTATAACTTAGTTTTAAAAATAGTTCCTATTATAGAATAACTCATTCCTTAAATAAATGCTAATTTAAATTTGTTTTCTTTTATAGGCGGGGAGTGAATGACAAAGTGAATAGACTTTTTGCTCATTAACTCGACTCGGTGAAACTTAAGATATACTCTTTTCTAAAGATATTTTTCAAAAATAGCGCTAATATTAATTGGTTTTTCTATGAATGCACATATAAACGTGTGATTTATGTTCTTATATATTATTTGCATGAGCTTAATTGCTTTATGCTTGAGACTAGACGAGACTTTTGCTTATGCTTTACCACTATGCATAGACTTTGCATGCATGCTATGATGTTACTATGCGCGCTAGTTTTTTATATGCCTTAGGGCATGAGACGAGAGTCAGAAACCTGTATTTATCATACAATGCTTGTTTTCAAGTAAAGACTATTTGAGACTTATGAGATGTGAAATTCATTTTTAGGTGTATATTTGTAGCATATATTGGTTAATATTGCGCTGAGTCTACTGAGTATTTCTATGAAATACTCACCCCTTTCAAAATTAATATTTTGCAGATTTGGGGTTGGAGGAGACACCTTGGGCAATGATGACTTTCAAAATAAATTAAATTAGCTTTATTTTGAATGATTTGAACTTTTGTTTAAGTACTTAGAAAACTTGTGATGTCGTGTGAAGCTGTTTGGCTTATCACTGACAAATTATCTTTTGTATTATTACTATTGAATCAAGATATTTTCCGATTTATGTTCTTGATTTTAATTAGAAGAGAGAAAATTATTAACGTCTCGGGTACTTATAACCCTAGGTGTTACAGTATTCAATTAATAATAAACTAAAAATAATAAACTTAAAACAAGAATGCTCCAAGGATTTTTTTTTTCAATTCATTTTTTTTTCCTTTTCCTCTCTTCTAAATCAGGAGACGGGTTAGATTGCACTTGAATAGTTCATTCCCAATCACAAGTTTCATGTTTCCTCTTTAAAAAAATAAGTAGACTTAAAGATATTAAGCCTTCAACTCCAACCTCTCCCATCCTTTTTAAGAATAAATTGGGACTCACAAAAACAAACTTATGCATTCCTTCAATTTAAAGGTTCAAGTGAAGTGGAAATTAACAAAGAAAAGGATTTTTTATGGCTTGTAACGTGGTTAATTTCCAATGAATGGCTAAAAGCTTAGAGTTGGCTCTCTAGGGGTATGTATATCAAGGTAGCCTCTTTTTAGAAAGCTAAATTTGGCTTTACCTAATGCCCTTACTAATAGAGTGCATTCAAATTCTAGAGAGGCATCACAACATGCATAACAAAGCAAGTTCTAGAAGACATCCACTAAGCATGACAATCACACAATCAAAGGAAAAGAGTATGATATAATGTAAATGCTCATAGGCCCAAAAGGTTACAAATTAAGGTTCAAATGTGTATTAAATCCCATACATTCTTCATCCATTCAATCAACAAGATCAACCAGACACTGTACAGTAAATAAGAATCCAACTATCCATGTTAATCCCTCATCAGGTCTCAATTCATCTCAACAATGCACAGTAGTTCAGATCACATAGGGACAAGCAACAGTAGAATCCATAATTCAGAAGGGCCCATAAAGTTAATACCCTACACATCAAATGTTTCACATACAAGTATAAGGGTTAGTGGCATTTGATCTCTATGCCCTAAGTTTCCAGTCTTTAGACACTGTCTACAAGACTTACAAAACACATACGCATCACGAAATAAAGTAGACCAAAATAATCCACATTCTAAAATTTTACGAGCTGTTCTCTTAGGACCAAAGTGTCCTCCACTTCTTGTTGAGACACACATCCACGAATAACTTGGTCAAAAAAATGCTTCCACAAGTAAGGGTCACCCTAGACATAATATTTAGCATCACTTTTAATTTTATCGCTTTGGGCTCTAGTCAAATCACCTGGCAATATTCTAGTGACAATGTAATTAACTCTATCAGCTTAGCAGGTAATTGATTCTTGAATAGAAAGAGATGCTCACCTAGAAAACTGTCTTTTAACGGTGATGGCTTTTCACTTGTGATCAATCTGTTAAGATGATGATCAATCTTTTAGCCTCCTTCTTTGAAAACAAATACTTGAGAGCTACATGATCAAAATAAATGATCACTTTTGTACCAAGCAAATAAGAGCAGAATTTTTCTAAAGCAAAAACAATAGTGAAAAGCTCCTTTTCCGTCGCTGAGTAATTGCTTTGTACAGCATCAAGTGTCGTTGAGGCATAATAGATGGCATGATGGGCTCTTCCAATTCTTTGACCAAGCACAGCTCCAACTGCATGATTGCTTGTGACACACATGATCTCAAATGGAAGATTCCAATCTGGCAGTTGGATAATTAGTGTTGAAGTGAGTTTTTCCTTCAACTAGTCAAAAGCACCCTTGCACGCCTCATCAAACTCAAATAACACATCCTTTTGTAGCAATTTACACAAGGGTTGAGTAACCTTGGAAATATCTTTGATAAAGCATTGATAGAAACCTATATGTCCAACCTGCTAAACGTTCAAGCATCTGATCAACTTGAACATGACTTACCCATATGCTGTTATAGATTGGATAGATCATGCCTACATCTGGAAGTTTCAAAATCTCTTTCTTTACCACTTCCATCATGGGTGGGTTTAGCCTACGCTGAGCTTGTCTAACAGGTTTGAAATCCTCTTCCAGTAATATCCTATGCATGCATGTAGAAGGGCTCAATCCCTTGATATCAACTATTGTCTATCTAATAGCTTTTTTATGCTCTCTTAGCACTCAGACTAATTTTTCCTCCTCCAAGGTAGAGAGTTTCTTGGAGATAATTACTAAAAAAGTTTCTCCTTCTCCCAAAAATGCATATTTCAAATGGTCTGATAGTGGCTTCAATGTCAGATTCGGTACTTGCAAAATAGATGGAAGATGTTTTGTGTGAGAATGTGGCAATTCAATTTGAAATGCATTACACCTTACTGGTTGAAATGATTTTAGTTCATGAATTGCATCCTACAAGTTAATATCCAGCACAAACTTCTTCATAACTTTCTCTAAGCCTTGAAGAGTAAAATTCCTACTGAGTGCAACCTTCAGCTTATCATCAACTATAAGTTCAAAACTATCTTGTGCTAAAGGAATAATGACATCTAAAATATAAACAGAAGAACATCACTAGGATATCTCATGTCATCATAAATATTAAACTTGATAACTTCACCATCAAATTCCACTGGGAGTGTACCATCATGCATATCAATCTTAATTCTAGATGTTTTCAGAAAAGGCTTTCCTAATAAAATTGGTGCTACATTAAATGAATCACCTTCTTCCATATTAAGCACATAAAAATCAACAGGAAAGACCAGTTAACTTGAACTAAAACATCCTTTAATACATCTTCAGGATACACATTAGACGCATCAGCTAACTGAAAAATAACACCTGTTTCTTTTAAAGGACCAACATTTAAAGATGAATACATAGATAAAGGCATGACATTTATTGAAGCTCCTAGATTTAGCATTGGTTTCTCAATCCAAACATTACCTGCTTTGAAAGGGATAGTAAACATACCTGGATCCTTACATTTAGGGGGTAATTTCTTCTAGAGGACAGTTGAAACATTCTCTCCCGTGTTTACTTTTTCATTAGCTTTCAGCTTTCTCTTACTTATACACAACTCCTTGAGGAATTTTGCATAGCGAGGAACTTGTTTAATTGCATCAAGTAAAGGAATATTTACCTCAACTTTGCAAAAAGTCTCAAGAATCACCCTTTCTTCTTCTTCCTTATTGGATTTCTTCAGTCTTGAAGGGAAAGAAGGTTTTGTCACCAAAATTTCTGTCTGTTCCTTTTCAATGCCCTCAGTTTGGTTAGGCTATAGGATGACTTTCTTTTCAGCTTCTTTCCCTGATTTTTTCTTTTTCTGCTCTCTTTGGCTCTTCCAACTCCTTCCCATTTTTCAGAGTAATGGCACTAGCATTTTGATGAGGATTAACCATAGTTTGTGAGGGTAATTTACCTTAAGATCTAATTTATTCACAGTTGTTTCCAACTGATTCATTTAATCCTCCATGTTCTTTACACTTGTTATTGTCTCATATTGAAATCGCTATGTATTAGTTGCAAGTAACTTAACAATTTCTTCTAGAGACATACTTAAATTTGAAGAAGGTTGTTGTGGAGGAGAGATGGTTGTCTGGGCTGATATTGCTAGAATGGCTAGAATTGTGGTCTACCCCCATAATTAAAGTTAGGATGATCTCTTCCATCCTGGGTTATACAAGTTTGAGTAGGGATCACATTTCCTTTGCGTTGGGCCGGAGAATGCTCCAGCTGCATTAGCGTGCTCCATCAAATATTCTTGAAGTGTAGGGTACATGTCAGTTGGATGCCTAGAAGCAGCAAAAATCCCAAAGCTTTGACCTACTGCATTTGTCCTACAGCCATATGTTAAACAAGAGATGTTAGATTAGCACTTTGATTTTCTAAAGAAGACACATTTACCTCATTCATCCTTCTCACTGGGATGTCTTGTCTGAATCTAAATTGCTGTGAGTTTGCAGCCATAATAGCAATCAACTCTCTAGTGGCAGCTGGGGTTTTATTCACTATAGCTCATCCGCTAGCTGCATCCATCATCTTCCTCTCCATGGGCAGTAATCTTTTATAAAAATACTAAATGAGTAGCTATTCAGATATCCCATGTTGAGGACAGCTTGTACACAACTTCTTGAACCTTTCTCTGGATTCATGAAGTTTTTAAGTGTCTCTCCGTCTGACTCCACATATTTCTCTTCTAATTCCAGCAGCTCCTGAAGCAGGGAAAAATTTATCAAGGAATAGTTTGACCATTCCTATCCATGTGGTTATAGAACCTGGGGCAAGTAGAACAGCCAGTCCTTTGCTCTGTCAGCTAATGAAAATGGAAAAGCCCTCAATTTAATCTACTCCTTAATTATTCCTTGTGGTTTCATGCCTGACCATACCACATGGAATTCTCTCAAGTGATTACAAGGGTCCTCATTCTCCAAGCCTTGGAATTTAGGTAGCAGATGGATCAACCCATATTTTAACTCAAAATCAAATGTAAGGGTAGGGTATTGAATGCAGAGTGGTTGTTGAATCACATTTGGTGTGGCCAATTCTCTAAGAGTTCTTTCTTCCTCCCCCATCTCTTCTTCTTGTTTAGAATCGCCAGATGATGATAAGTATAGTAAATCCACTTCTAGCTTTGGTTTAGGTGATAAAAGTAAAGGCCGTTGCTTGTGCAGCTTTGTCTCCTTTCTTAATATTTGAGTTGTCTTCTCAATTTCAAGGTCATAATGAAGTTCACCTGTATGAGAAGAGTGGGACATAAAAAGAAACAAAACCATAAAAACAAACAACTTTTTTTTTTTGAGAAAGAAAAACATATAACTAAATAAACAAATAAAAATGAAAAAAATAATAAAAATTAAATCTACTTTACATCAGTCCCCCGGCAACGGTGCCAAGAATTTGGCAAGTGTCGAATCCAACAAATAATAATAAACTTGCTCTAAAAATATAAAAACTGCAATAGTGGTGCGCAAGGTCGTATTTACAGAGACTGGTGAGATTTAATTTTTCAAAAGTAAATAACTAAATAAAAAAGGGGGTTGTGATTTTGATGAATAAGATAAACTAAAATAAAATGTAAATTTAAGTAAATGACTCAAAGTGCAAAAATTTTAAGAATGCAGATTGATTAGAAAATAATATGTGTGATAAATATCTAGCCTAAGATATAATCTTAGAATTGATTCTGGCAATTGATCATTGATGCAAATATAGAACCCTTTATTCTTTCTGTAAATTAGTTATGGTTATTTATACGATCGACCAACCTATTTTCCTTACTTTTTCGATAACCAAGAGATGCTCATTGATTATTTCCTTTGCTAAAAAACAATGCTAGAAATGCTTTTGGGATTTAATTTCTCAACAACATTAAGTACTATAAAGACCATCAATTCTGACCAATGAAAAGATATGATCAATTCATTTGAGCTAGGTTATATATTTCTACAACATGGATTGAACACCCTAATTATATCCAATTTGTTATTTTACCACTTAAGCCAGAATTTCTAAATAATTACAGATCTAGAACTCTAACTGACAATATATCATTCAAACAATTACACAACCTGCACATTGAATAATCAATTAGAACAATAATATTAATATGCATGAGAAATATATAAAAAGACAAAAAATTAAAGAATACAATAAAATCAATTCGATCTCATAATTGTCATAGAATCAAAATTTCAATAAAGATTGTTCTGAAAAAATTAAATTAGCTATCCATAAATCAAAGAAAAATCACCAAAAGTTGTTCAAGTTTTTGACGTGCGAACGACAAACTATGTCCCGAAAATCCATCCGCTCTCTTCACGAATGGAATGAATCCTTTCAACCTTTTTTTTTTTCAATTGTTACACAAAAATGCCTCCAAGTCAAAAAGTCTCCGTTTTCTTTTCTGCCTCGCTTCCCAATAAATATTCCTCCAAGTAATTTCGTTTCTGCCAATTGATGTGCGACTCAAAATAAAGTCCAATTCCCAGCCTCTTTTCCTTTTTTCTTTTTTTTCCCTCTCTTTTGGACCTCCAAATGTTTTATTGAGTCCAATTCCTGAGATCCATCTCTTTTCGATCCAAAACTAGCGTGTCCATGCCTAAAGTAAAATTCATTTCAAATCGATGAATTTCTTACTCCCTAGTTTCTGTTCTAAAGTTTGTCGAATAGTGTCTATTTTGATTTAACTCCTTCCTCTATTCCATAAAACACAGATTTCAATTAATATACAAATATTAGACATTGGAATAATCAAAGTATAAGGAAAATAACGCAATTTATATAATTTATAGGTACTTTATCATATGGTTCTTCAGAAAGCTGAAACCTTTACCTATATTCTGCAAGAGCCTTTTTGTGTTTCCTTTAAGGCCTTTCTATAACCATTCAAGACACTCCCCACTAAACATAGCTCTCGTTCATAATGATAAATTTCCCTATCTTTTTTCTGTATCTCTTCCAATTTAGTCTTATGCAAATGTTCTATTACATTATCCCATTTCTGCAACTCATTTAGCAAAATTTGCTAGTTTACGCCTAACTCCTGCTGAGCCTGATCCTTCTACTCATACATCATTCTAGCTCTTTTCATGATATGTTGTACTTGATCCATGCATGTTCCAAAATCCATTGGATTGTGATCCCACATGTCATTGATCCTCGACTTCTTGTTGCCATCGTTGAGTGAATGATGGGCAACATTGTTGTCATGTTCAATTATTCTTTTTCCTGTGTTATTAAAGAATGGAGCAGCAGAATCTATTTGCTCCATTTCAGTTCAAAGATCCACGATAGAAGGGTCACGAAGCTACCTTGGTGAATTGAAGGAAATTAGGTTTTCCTCTATTGTTTGAAGTAAATTACATGTATGCCCATCCCCTTCAAGAGCATTGGCACGTGACAAAACATTAAGCCCATTACCGATTTTTTCCTCTTCTTCTTCTCCATCCTCTTCAACATCTCTTTCGTCCTCTTTCCGGTCCTCATAGCTAACAAAGCCCCCATCTTCTTCCATACTATACTGCTTCAAGAAATGCCTTTCCATGTTGTTCTTTCCATCCAAAATCAATTGTCCTTGGTCCGCTTCCTCCGTTGTGTCATCCTCCTTGGACTTGTTGCCATCCATCTTCTCTATATCCTTAGCTTTTACTTCCTCTTCCATGATCTCCTGTCTGAGTGTCAACTCAATGCTCAGCCCTTCCAACATATTCCCCTCTATTTCCTACCCCTTGCCAACAACACTGACCTTCACATCCTCCTCGCTAATCTCATCGATCCCGTCACTTAAGTTAATTCCAAGCTCATTGAATAAAGAAATGAAAAAGTTTTTAAAAGAATAATGGGGTTTAAACTAAAACTCAAATTAAATACTTTTTCTACTTAAGAGTAAGAAGCAACTCAGATTAATATACTAGAGAATTTATGAATGAAGGCGTTAAGCCTCACAAATCCACAATAGATAGGCGTTCCAATTATGCAATCCCACTCAGAACAATTTACAATCACGTACTTACAATCAGTTTCACAAATTTAATTGATAACCTCTCTCGAGCAAAATCAAATCTACCCAACTAAGTAAAGCCACTATATCTCTATGCGAATTTCAACCTAACTGAGTGTATTAATTAAGAAGAAACCATTTTTGCTATTGTACAAATCATAAAAGTATATATCTATCTTCTATGCAATTTGTGTTTCCTATTGAAGTGCTAAATTGGTGATTTACCTCTCGTCTCCTCACGAATTCACAAACACAATTACAAGTTGATTAAGCTCATAAAAGGGCAAATAACGATCACAATAGAAAATAAGCATGCAATAATAATTAGAGTCATGAATGGAATGAATACAATTAAAACATGTCTATTGCTTTATCGATTGTCTCAACAAGAAAAGTTTGTTAACCATAGTAACGAAAGTCATGACCAAAGAATTCATAGGGTTTGAATATATGACCGGATTCTTGAAAGAAAAAGATGAAGAATTATGAAGAAAATGTTTGCACCAAACAAGAACTCCGTTCTTCAATCTTCTCAAGAGACCTAGCTTCAATCTCTAAGCGCCTTTTGCCTCCCTGGCCTTCAAAATTAATTTTCTAGTGTGAAATGTATATCCTTAATGTTATTTTCGTGCCCCCTTATAGTGGTGTCTCGTGTGTCTATACCCTCCTTAGGGCACAACGGGCCCAAAATATGGAAAGAAACTCCATTCTCGGGTAGACAGTGCAAAGGTTGTTGAATGCAATGTACATGCTTGTTATGAGCTATAGCAATTTATCTTCCTTATACGTAGGTTGTAGCAAGGATAATGGTAGATTTGATCAATGTGTCATGCCTTCAAACCACAACGCCATTCTGGGGCGTCCAATCCTATATGAGCTCAGGGTTGTACTTCAATCTACTACTACATCATGAAGTTCCCTACCTACAATAGGACAGCCATTGTACGAGGTGACCAACGGGCAGCACTAGAGTGCAATCTGGATTATGCTGAGAATACAACTTCCCTGCCAGACGTTCGTACACTTAATCCCAAAAAGAAAGGAATAAAGTTGACCATCCACCGAACTGTAAGATTGACTCTTGCTTCCCTAAGAAGGACTCGAACAACAAGAGTCGCGAAAAACCAACCTCCTAAATTAGCAACCTTACCTATGTGCAATCTAAAGCAACAACGACAAGGACCAATCGAAGGAAAAGACCGGGTAAAATCCTTATCCTGTCCTCAAAGGGAAAGCTTCCCCCCGATAAGGTGCTCGAAAGCTCAAGGATAATGATTGAAATATGCAGGAGACAAATGCCCTTGAAAGAAAACAACGGATGTCGGGTCCCAACTCTAAAATTTGTACTGTCTCCAACTTTTTGTAAGCTGCCAGGTCATTCACACGCCTATGTGAGCTCTAAAGACTTTAGAGCTGCATCTTTTGCCAATTAACAGTTGATATCTTAAAATGACAAAATGTTTATTTTCACTATAGGATACCCTCCTTGGAGCGAACACAAGGCAAATCCACAACAGATGAGTAAAATTTTTCGCGATCAAGGTTAGAACGAGCTTCTAACCTGCAACCTAATACACAAGATAAAAAAGGTTTCACAGATAAGGTTAGAACGAGCTTCTAACCAGTAACCTAACAGTCGAGAAAAAGATTTTGCAATCAAGGTTAAAATGAGATTCTAACCAGAGCCTAACACTCTAGTAATAGGTTTCGCAAACAAGGTTAGAACGAGCTTTTAACCAGCAACCTAACACTCATCTAAAAACAATTCGCCCTGCCTACTAAAAAAACCACAACTGAAACAAGCTTTTGGCCCGCAACCCTGTACCTAAGCGAAAGGTTCCAGGACCAAAAGTTCAGACTAACTATTTATTACAAAACTTAACATCTTGGGGATAGGTGGCATACAAGTTCAGGCAGGAGCAAACCAAAAATTACCAGACAATCGGGCTTGCACTAAGACGTATCCTCAATTTGTTACGCCAATATATACATGACCTGGGACTAGAATGAGCTTCTTGTTGAGGTGTCCTAATACTTGGCCTGGAGATTCATATGGGGTTTTGTACCGGAAAGTAAAAGTAAGGATGAGCTCTTCGATAAACAGGAACGACCAACGGTAAGATTATTTAAACAAAAGAAGCCAACAGTTGAAAAAATTCTTTACTTCATTTAAGAGTATAGATAGCAAAAGGGCTGAGTTACAAAAAACTTTTAAGTATGGCTCTCAAAGGCTGGAGCCACATTTCTTCCAACTAAAGAATCGGCCTCGACTTCCGTAGCAGGAGCAGCAGCCTCCACACCCTCTCTGGCAGGAACAGGGGCTTCTGACTGAGAGATGATCTGGACATCATCTTCCTTGTCAAAGCTCACATAGCCGCAATCTTCCTTCAGTATGGCAACTTGCTCTTTAAAGAGGGCCAAGTCACACTCAGGGTGCTTCCTTACAATCTTCCCGAGGATCTCTTTTAGCATCTCATAATAAAGGCCGGTATTAGTACGCTTATACTCCTTAGAGGCCTTATACCTCTCTATTACCTTAGTATATAACCAACGAGTCCACTGGCAGCAGCCCTATCCTCAGCCTCTTTTAGGGGAAACTTATAGTTTAACCTCTTCACTGCTAGCTGAGTCCCGAGGTCTTCATCATATTTCTTCTTCCAGGCCTCTAGCTTGACCCGTAGATCAGCTAATTCTCCCTGAAGTTCTTGTTCTTTCTCTCCTAGAACTAATTCCACCTCATCCTTGGCCCTAATGGCCTCAGTCACTTGGACATAGAGCGTCTCTTTCTCCCCAAAGAAGTGCTCTACACGGGCCATGGCATGTTCCTCTAAAATGGTCGACCGAGCTCGCATCACCGCGCTAGCCTACAAGAGCTCTCCCATTGAAGAGTTGACAGCAAAGCCTTCTCACTTCTTCGACCAGCCCCGTACCATGCTATTCATGGTGTCTGTGATGACATTAGGCATTCCCGAGGTTCTAGTGGAGAGAGGCTTCCTGGCCAAATTGAACTTGAGCAGCACCTTTGTTTTTTTGGCATAAATCTTTTCCAGCTCGGTTAGGCGAGCTGGATCCACCAGTAGAAAAAGATCCTCACTCAATAGGTCTAGTGACCCCTGACTAGGTCGTTCCTAGATGGCCAAAAGAGTCGTGGGAGGTACCGGAGGTGAGTCTGTCAGAGGTTCCCGAGTGCCAATTGTTGTTTTTTAGGGCTCTTTAAGACGGCCATATCATCAAAAGTAATGGGCCATTTTCCAGTAGCCATCTCTCTTGTCTCACTTTTTTCTTCTCGTCCTGCCTCTTTAAAGCTTCAATGAGTTGTGCAGCAGTCCTCATCCCCTCGATGTGATCACGAGTAGCTCTCTTCTTCTCCCACGTAGTTCTATTCCTCTTAGTTTTACAAACGGCCTGCCTTTGGCCCTTGGAAAGATATTTTTCCCTGAAAAGAAAGCTTAGTGTTAGGTCATGGAAATCTCATTTGAAACAAGTCACCAAGCAAGCTATAAAAGGATGATGAAAGGATCAGTCACTCACAGTTGTCGGGGTCCCTGGAAATAGCTCAGTTCTGGGAACAGACAAACCAGTGCTAACCAAAAAATCCCCTTCTGTCAATTCTACAACATCGCGATGATATTGGGGAATCTAGGCTGCAGTCTCTGCTTGCTCCTTAAATAGCAAGGTTAGCGGCAGACCTCGTTCAATACCTAATAAGAAAGGAAAACGAAGTTAAACCTCAGTTCATTAGGTCGCAGGGATAACTTCATTGAAAGCACGTTTACTGGGTTTGCTGTAGCTCGTTGGGGCATTTGGGCCCTCCTCGCCCGGACTCTATGGGCTTTTCTACTCATCCCTACCCAGAACCAATTCTCTTTCCAGTTGGGCCTGGATTCAGATGCTCCCCTCATCGGGTTCCCCTATAGGCTCAAGGTCCCAACCTTAGGTCGCGCGGCCATATAAAACCATCCCCTTCTGGATGGTTAGGTCTTTAGCACGTTATAAGAGTTAAAATCCTCAGGGCTAAGATATCCCCAGCCTTTATGCTGCTAGAGAGTGAAGACCCCAAATGGTCCTCCAGCTCCCAGGAGTAATCTGAGAAAGGGCGATTCCCTAAAACCTTAAAAGCCTGGTAATGGGTCTTGGAAGCGTAACATGAAAACCAGCCTTGAACATCCTTGTGTTTGCTTACAACACACCCTCTCGGGGGCCAATGAGCCCTCTCCTCTTCATGAGGGATCCATAGTGCGGCACAGTCTAAAACATAATAGTTCTACCGTAGCGTATTCTAGTCGCTCTCCTTCACCTTCGAAGGAACAGGTTCACGAACCCATGGCCAGTCTTTATCAGAAATCACCGCCACTAGAGGCCTCTCACTAGAACTAACTGCCGCCTCATTGCTCTCTCTCACTTTCATCATCGGTCCACTCAAACTGGACCTCTGGCACTAGCGCTGAATCTAGTCCTGCCGCTTCCTCATCCATGAATCTTCCTACATCCACCACAACTCATTTTTCTATGTCTTTCCGTACAGGAAAACTCTCTCCACCCTCCATTTCACGACGTCCCTATAGATTTTGAATGTTAATCAGGGATTTCAACTGGAAAAATCCCCAAGAAATAGAAAGAAGAATAGTTTCCTTTATACTTGAGGGTATCGCTACACGACGCTCTTCCGATCTTGAAAATTCAGGCGTGAAAAAAGAAAGCTTTGAAAGGGCTAGTGAAAAGCGGAAGTGTAAGAAGATAAACAGATGACTGCCGTGTGTGAGAAATTGGGAAACGAAGAGGCATCGGTTAGATTAATGATCACTGTCTTTAAATCCCTAGAACACTCCATTCCGTTAGATGATTAACACGTAGAAGAATGTGCCATATCAATTGTTTTGAAATTCAAAGGGCCCAACTTCGGGCAGCAAATAAATCTCAGAAGAAAGTTGCTAGCGTAAATTCAAGACCGTTAACCCTGAGGTCCAGGAACAGCAGACTTGATCGCCAACATCAATGGAGATCAAAGGTCAACTAAAGTCAATAGTCGTAAGGTTTTGGAAACTGGTTCCCGAGAGCCCCGCCCAACATAGCAACCTAGCAACTAGACGACCAAAAGACGTGTAAATCTGTTCTAGTGACCTAAGGGATGAATCTCCTTCCTACGCATTGCCGGGGTTTAGAGCATCTAGCCTCTGCACCCACGAGCTCATATCTCTTCAATCTAGCTCCGTGACCTAGTAGATTTGTCACCCAAAATAGCATCATGGGAACCTACTTGGGAAATCCTATTATTTACGACTTATTGGGCTTCAACATTAAATGCAAAGTAGTGGTTACCCATCCCATGCATGGCTTAGATAGCTATTAGTCAAAAGTGAAGGGTTAACCTCAGTTGATTTGACCCATATATCATTCTTGTGGGTCCAACATTAAATACATGCAATCATTATTCCTCGGCAAATGGCAAGTTTACACTATAAATAGAGTGAATGAGATCGCCGAAAAAGGGGGAGACCCAAATAAAACCTGATCTCTTGTCTTTGGCACATTTACTCTCTTTCATTTATTGCAAACATTCCTTGCCTTTTACATATTAACTATACAAGCCGATTCAAATACAAATTTTCTGGGAATACAAATCTTGTTTGTTAAGTCAAAGGCTAAATTTGATATCAACACTTTCCTTAATATAACCTTTACTCATGAGTTCCTCAACTTGCCTTTCCAATTCCTTTGTCTTCTTGGGATTGCTTCGGCAAGCGGGATGGTTCAGAATCACTACACAAGGAACAAAGTCAATTTGGTATTTAATTCTCCTAATTGGTGGCAATCCACTTGGAAATTTGTCCGGTACATCAAATTCCTGCAAAAGAGAGATAACCAAATAGGAGCGGAAGAGTTAGAATCATTAAGTATAAGGCATGACTCCTTGTACACCAACAAAATAAGTTATTGGTTTTCCAAAAAGACCCTCAATATCTCACTCTTTATAACTAAAAAACACTTTTTTCTTACCCTCTCTACTCTTCTCACTCACTCTCCTTCTGCCATTTCATTGCAGTCATTTTTCCCCTCAAACTCTCTTTTTCTATTTTTCTTATTTTTCCACTCAATTTTGAAGTCTCACTTTCTTTTTTTCCCCTCTTATCTTTCTCTCTCTTTCCTCAACCTCACTTTTTAATTTCATTTTGATCTGCAAAAATTTGTTGTGGAGTCAAAGAAGCACGTGTAACTGATTTCCCATCTACCTTAAAACTATACTGGTTTTTGTACCCATAATGTATCGCCCTTCTATCATATTGTCATGGTCTTCCCAATAAAATATGTGTGGGCTTGCATAGGAAGCACCTCACACTAAACCTTATCCGTATGTCCCTATGGAAAAAGTCACCAACACTTACTTAGTCATCCTAACTTCCTCCAATTTATTAAGCCATTGGAACCTATATGGTTTAGGGTGCTTAATTGTAGGCAACCCAAACTTCTCCACAAAAATGACACTAGCTACATTGGTACAACTTTCTCCATCAATAGTCATACTACACGATATACAACTTACCCAACACTTTGTATGAAATATGAATCCTGTTGTAGAACATTGTGATATACTTTAACTTGTGTTAAGAACTCGTATAGAATGTGACACTTCCATCAACCCAATAGCCTTTGAATCTTCACTAGAATCATCATTGTGATAAGGCTCCTACTCTTCCTCTCCTTCAGTCTCAACTTCTCCATTTTCTCTCATTCATATGGTACGCCTATTAGAATATTCCACTGCCATATGCCCAAAACCTTGGCACTTAAAGCATCTAGTATCCGATTCCTAGGAGGTTGATCTTCCACTTTAGCCTTTCCCTTATTATCCGTTAGTTGACTCCCTTCAATGGCTCATTCTTGCCCCTTCAAGTGGGCTTATTATTACCCTTATTGTTATCTCCCTACCTAGGTTTCCATGTACCACTGGACTCCATAGATGGTAGCCCTCTTTTTCAATTGATTCTCCATCTTCATAACCATAAACTAAGTCCTCTAAATCTACATAATATTGAAGACCCACTACATTGGCTATCTCCCGATTTAATCTACTAAAGAAGTGCAGCATAGTAGCCTTATTATCTTCCACCACATTCACCTTAGCCATTACTACTTCCATCTCTTTGTAGTAGTCTTCTACACTCCTTAACCCTTGGGGTTAGATTTTGAAGCCTTTGGTAAAGTTCCCTGTAATAGTGGTAGGGATAAACCTCTTTCATATAATGGCTTTCAACTTCCTCCAACAAGTCTTGATGTGATCTGACTCCAACTTATTTTTAGTAAATGCTAGAACAAATTGAAATTCATGAGATTTTTGAACTAGTGGGTCAAAGAGGGTATTTTGGAAGCTTCAGAGGCCGTTTGTAGCACAATTAAAGAATTGGAGCTCGATCGAAATTTTGAGGACTTAATGTAAATATTGAATTCTGCGAGTTCAAAGCTTAGGACCATTGAAGAAAAAAAGATTCATAGCAGCAAGAATTGAGCTTGAGGGCCAAAACAAGCATGAAAAAAATGTTTTGGTCTGATTTAGATCAAATCTAGAACTTTAGGGACATTTTTATAAATTTTGGCACTTGCTACCTATTTTCATATTGCGGGCACAATGGTGCCCTATTGCTGCCTCAATGTAGACCACATTAGAAAATAGAACACAGCATTGCCTACTAGATTTTCCCTCATTATAGCCGCACCCATGGTGCCTTGCGGCTGCACCGATTTGTCATCCTCAATGTGTGATTGTGCAATTTATCAAATTCAAATCTTAATCTTTCTTTCTCCTTTCTTTTGCAATTGTTTTTGCTTCAAACATGTTGTACTATATATAGCTTCATTTTAACACCAAGAAGAGCTTTGATTATGTATTCTGTTGACTGGAATTTCAGCTTTGGGAAAATATTTCTCCTTTTCATTTGTGTTTGTTCTAAGTGTTGCTAGGACATCACAACCACTTCAAGAGTGAATCACTTCATGTGCTTTGTCCTATATCTTAAGATTCCACATCTCATTGGGGGCAAGGTTTATTATACCTTAGTTTACTTTGAGTCAGTTTCTTAAATCTAAGGTAAATTCTTTTATTTTACCAGTCTTTAACTTTCTTGGATGAACTCCAATCAAGTGTGAGAATTGGCGGCGTGGGAATTCCAATCAAGTGTGGGAATTCCAATCCTATATACCAATGGGGTCTTCATTATTTGATATCAGAGCCTGGCTCTTAAAAAAAAAAAGAGCGAGAAAAGAAAGAAAAAAGAAGGAAAAAAAAGTCGAAGAATTTCCATTCGGCAGCCAATTTACGTTAGTTCTCTTTACTTTCAATTTGAAATATTTATCTCTTTCAACAAGAATTTCTTGTGACTGTGTAGTGTCCTAAATGATATCTAAATCCTCGTCTCCAAATATTCATGCTTTTATGTTTTGGTTGAGCCTTTGATCACTTTGGTTGTGTTGTTATTGTTGAGAAAATTATTTTATCATCTATGGTGATATTGAGAGAAACACATGTGCTAAACACATGAGGACACTTTTCACATGTGCACAGCTCTTATATCTCTACAAAGGAAGGCCATTAATCATTGGTAGATGCTTGAAGCACATTGTCAGTATGTTGGATTACCTCCTTGGATTCACTTGGTAAATTGGGCATTGAGTTAATTGTTATTGGATTAGTTGCCTGGTTTGTTGGGACTGTTGTGATATTGGGAACTATATCTACATGTGGCTTTGACTGTGGATTATTTTGATTTGTGATTCATTGATGTTCAATTTTATATTGGAGGATTGTTGTTGGGTAGTTGAATTAGTGGTTGAAGAAATGTTGCATTTCTATGCTTGGTGATGGAGGTAGATTGTTAAAATAGATTTCAAACTAGATCCTTGGTTAATAGGAGACCATGTGGTTCTCCATCCAAAATTTGGGAATTTAGCTAGTACTAAATTTGTAGAGAATATGGGTTTAACTCTTGTGAAATATCCCGAACCTTATACTTTGTTGTTGTAGGATTGTTGAAAGGTGAGGGTAACTAGGCAAGCATTCGTGAAATTCCATTGGGACCTACAATGACTATGTATTGTTTGATGGTTCGGGTAAAAACTTTTCATATATTGTTAGGGAATCCATTGCATGATGACGCCTATGGGAAATATAATCGAGCTAGGAACATGTACAAGTTTGTACAAAATGAGAGAAGAGTTGCTATCAAATCTTTGTCACTAGAAGAAGTTCTTGAAGATCAAATGAAGGTATGAAGAGAGAGTGATCCATTTACTCACTTAGAGGGGGAGTTGGGAAGGCATGTAGAGAAAATTTTGAAGAAGCTTGATGAGATCATAGAGGGCAAAAATGAAGAGCAAGAGAGGGGAGAAAAGAGATAATTGAAAAGGAGAAAAAAGAGCAAGATGAGAAGGAGAAAATTGAAATGAAAGGAGAGATAGAAGATGAGGGAAAAAGTAAACCTGAAATAAAAATTCATGAAGTGAAGACGTGGATGAGCGTGAAATGAAAAATTTTGATGAAAGGATTAAATATGATTTGAATGAGGGCATGAATGAGCAAGCATGTGAAAAGTTTGAAAGAGTTAAAAATGAGAGCTTTAACATGAAAGAAGAAGTAAGTATTGGATAGATATTTCATGAGTGCAAGGGTCCTTTCTTTGTATCATTTGAAGCTATTACATCGTACCTTGATTTTCTTAGAATTTTCTTACAGAGGGAATTGCCTTTTTGGGAGTCTTCAAATTGATCATTATATTGGGGGTTTTCCTCCTTATACCATCTTGAATCCAAACCAAAGAAGTATACCTTGATTTTTCTAGTCAGATGTGGAAAGAACAATAATCATGCTGTGGTTGTTCTTCATAGTGTTGAAAATTTATTTCCATTTGACTTGGGAGGAAATGTGCTATTATTTGTACCACATAGTAGTCTGAGGACCAATCGTCTTAAAGAGAGAGGGCTGAATGTGATCCGAATCCACCCCATTTTTGAGTTATGCTAAAACATATTGAAATTCACGAGATTTTTAAACTAGTGGGTTAAAAAGGGTAGTTTGGATGCTTTGGAGGCCATTCTGTAGAGCTCGAGTGAAATTTTGAGGATTAAATTGTAAATGTTGAATTTGGGAGTTCAGGGCTTGGGATCATTGAAAAAGAGTCAAAATCAATCTTTTTAGGCGGAAAAAAGAGCGTAAAAAATATTTTGGTCTAATTTAAATCAAATCTAGAACTTATGGGGCTTTCCTACAAATTATGACACCTGCTACCTTTTTACATATTGCGGGTGCACTACAAACCACGCTAGAAAATAGAACGTAGCACTGGTTGCTGGAAGCCTGGAATTTCCCTAATTCTGGCTGCAGCCATGGTGCCTTTGAGTTAATATCACAAAATTGTCACCAACCTTTGAGTTTAGTCTCAATTTCGTCCCCAACCTTTGTTTTCACACCCCATACTTTGTTTTCACACCTCATAGCCCCCAACTTTTGAAAAATGCACACAAATCGTCTATATTTCTACTGTTCGGCAAAATTTTTAACAAAATGACGATTATACCTCCATAAATATTTTAAAATTTTACTTAAAAGATTTAAAAATAATAAAAAACTAAAAAACTGACCCACCCCACTCCCATCCCTACCCCATCCCACGTCCCCCTCCCCTCCCGTCGCAATGCTGACTGCCGGCCACAGGAATGGTCCATTCCAGTGGCCAAAAAGAGGAGTGAATCCCCTCCGGCAGCAAAATAGGGGGGGATTCACCCCCCATTTCTGGGTTAAATGCTTCCGGAAATGGCAATGATTTCGCTGCCATTTCTGGTAGCACAGATGGGGGTTGAGTCCCCACATTTTACTGCCATTCCCGGCAACAAAATGGGAGAATTCACCCCCCTTTTTGGCAGCCAGAATGGACCATTCCGGCAGCCTGCAGCCAGCATTGTGGCCACAGAGGATGGGGGACATGGGGTGGGATGGGGTCGGAGTGGGGGTGGGATGGGTCGGTTTTTTAGTTTTTTATTATTTTTAAACCTTTGAAGAAAAAATTTAAAATGTTTATAGGTGGTATAATCATCATTTTGTTAAAAATATTGCCAATCAGTAGAAATAGGGATGATTTGTGTGTATTTTTCAAAGTTTGGGGGCATTGGGGTGTGAAAAGAATAGTTGGGGATGAAATCGAGACTAAACTCAAAGGTTGGGGACGATTTGTGAAATTAACCTTTTAAAATTCAAATCTTAATCTCTTAATCTTTTTTTTTTCTTTTTTCTTCTGCAATTGTTTTAGCTCCAAACATGGTGTACTATACCTAGCTTCATTTTAACACTTGTAAGAAGAACTTTGGTCATGTATTCTCTTGACTAAAATTTTCAATTTTGGGAAAATATTTCTCTTCTTCATTCGTGTTTGTTCTAAGTGTTGTTAGGATATCATAACCACCTCAAGGATGAATCATTTCATGTGTTTTGTCATATATCTTGGGGGTTTGATTGCACATCTCATTCAGGTTAAGGTTTATTATACCTTAGTTTACTTAGTGTTGGTTTCTTAAATCTAAGATAAATTCTTTCATTTTACTGATCTTTAACTTTCTTGGATGAATGCCAATCGAATGTGGGAATTGACAGTCAATATACTGATGAGGTCCTCATTAGGTCTCTTATAATTCCGCTTTCTACTACTAACCAATTGATCCCACCAACTTAATACATAATCAGTGAACTCCATAACCACAAATTTCAACTTTTTCAACTCCAGAAATTGGTGATAATCAAACACTAGTTCTACCCTTTTCTTCCACTCAAGGTAAACTTCTAGACCACTCTTTCCTTGAAATTGAGGAATTTTGATTTTGACATTCCTAACATTGCCATCTTCTCCGTTTCATTCCCTATATTCGCCTCTCTCCTGTGGATTATCTCAATGACCTCTTCTACCTCCCTCATTCTCCTAATTTACTTCATGTTCACCCTTATCTGACTCCAATTTAGTACTCGAGGCCATATTTTTCTCTCATTGCCCCCACAGTCCATTATTATTTCCTCTTTGTTGTGGAACTTGAGCAAATTCTAAGCAAGTCATTCTATCCTCTATTTCAGCCATAGACATCTTCATTTGTAATTATAGATTTTGTCGCTACTCTCTCGACATCTCATCTAACATATTGTAGATTGCCTCAACTCCCTCAACAACTCATCCACCATCTCTCCAACTAAAGCCCTTATCTCAACAATTTGTGCATTGTTGTTTTGACCTTTGGCAGAGTTATGCTCTGACATGGCGTGCAATTGTGTGTGCAAGTGCCTTCATGTGTTTGAATCACTCTTGTTTCACTCACACTAGGCTTTGACCCGATAATAGTCTCATCCACACTGTCTTTTACCACTCTAGCCTCTCACTTCCCATTAAAAAAATGAACCAAATGAATTCAACCTAAGCAATGATATTCTCTGGTTAGTTTACACCGCCACCAAACACCATTTGAAGAGAATTCCCAAGAAAAGAAAAGAAAAGAAAGTAGTGGCGTAGAAGAACAACAAGTATAATATGTGAAATTTAATGAAGTAGAAAATTGAAATGAATGGAAATTGAAGAAGATTTATTCATTTTTTCTGATATATCAAATGGGGTGAATTCAAAGAATAAAGTTTAGATTTTATTTTATTTTTTTGGAAAACTCAGGGACAGAAGATTCAAATTGTAAAGAGGAGAACTAACCTCCTCCATGCTCTTCCATCTCATTAACGCCAAAACGTCCTACGAGTTGCTCTTGTGATGAGTTTGGCCGCATGAAACGAGATTGGTGCCTTCAACTTGAGATCAATGCTTTAAATACTGCTGAGACAGAAATTGCGTAGTAGTCGAGTCCAAGCCATTTGAAAAAGAAGAATTGTATTTTGTAAACAAAAAATTGTACATGTAGAATGAAGAATCTCATTCATCAAGTTTATTTGTAGTTGGATTCAAAGATAAAAATGGTAGAAGCAATGAGTTCAAAGTTGCCCCCATTCTGCCCCATCAAGTTACTACAGGTCAATCAAAACTTACTGTGAATGGCCTGCAAAAGATAAAAAATGTTAGCCACCGAAACATGACAAAGCGTTAACTTTTCTACTACCCGGCAATCCAAAGGTAGTCTTGCCTCATCAAGTCATTCAAGCCTCAGGTGATAATAAAATTTCAAAATCTTGGGCAGAGGGTATTACAACCCTAAATTTAAGAAACTGCTTGAAGATATACTACTTGGAAAAAGAGAACCTTGAAAATTGGTTGATCTTGATAATGACATGTTGTCTAGTGGACATGCTCCTTCAGGATTAAATATATCTCTTCCAATCCTATGGGAATCAAGTTCAAGAAATTCTCTTTAGATAGGAATCAATATGAGCAAAGTCGACCAATAGGAATCAAGTTTAAGAAATTCTCTTCAAATCCAATCATTATCTAAATTGTCAAAGTCGCCAATGAAGTTGCAGAAGAACCCAAACTGTCAGTATTTTATTGAATGGAGAGGGAAAATGCTAGAATTCCTGTGTTTAGTTGATTAAATAGAGAGGCGTCAAAAACAATTGCCCTAAAAGAAAAGACTTTAGTGTTCCAAAGATTTGGTAATAACATTTCCATCATTGGCAATGCCATCAAAGGTAATTTGTAGTGGGAGTGAAAACTGCTAACCCAAGTCCAAAACCCCAGAAGACAAAGAATAGATGCAAAGATAAAACAATCTATGTCGCATTGAAATAAAAAGGTAAATGAAGATGAAATGTCAGTTAACTATATTGCCTTTGAAGAAACATCTAATTTAGGATCTTTATTTGAAGAAGCAGATGAATAACCTGAACTAGCTCTGCCAATATCTGAAGAAGGTCTCAAGCAATTTTGGATCACTTGAAGTAAATAAATTTAGGAATTGATTAAGACCCATGACTAGTGTTTGTTAATGATATCCTCTGTCAAGAGGAAAAATCTAAGTACTTCAAACTATTGCAAAATACAAAGATCTTTTTGCACGGTCTTACAAACAAATGCTAGGACTGGATTCTAAAGTTGTAGTTCATCATCTGGTTGTAGAGAATGGAGCTCGTCCAATCTAACAGCTTATTGGAGCTTTCATCCAGAATTGGTTCCTCATGTTGATGCTAAAGTAAACAAGCTCATAGAAGCAGGATTCATATATAAAGTCAAGTACCCAACTTGAATTGCTAACACTATCCCTGTATGAAAGGCAAATGGACAACTTAGATCTTGTGTCAATTTTTGGGATTTAACTCAAGCATATCCAAGACGATTTTCCATTACCAATGGCAAAATTGACTGTCAACATATCTACAAGGCATGAGGCTCTTTCTTTTATGGATGGTTCATCTAGATACAATTAGATCATAATGAATCCGAAGGTTGATGAGCATCCATGCTTTTGTACCCACAAAAGAATATACTGCTACAAATTAATTTACTTTGAATTAAAAAATGCTGGGCAACTTACTTAAGGGCAATGTAAAAAATTTTTGACGACATGATACACAAAAAAATAGAGTGTTATGTCGATATCTTGGTGGTCAACTTAAAGAAAAAAGGTCATCATCTCCAAGACTTGTGAGATGTCTTTAAAACACTTCATCGATAACAGTTGAAAATGAACCAACTAAAGTATGCATTTCGTGTCACGTTAGGGAAATTCCTTGGTTTTATTATCGGACATCAAGGCATTGAGCTAGATCAGTCAAAAAATAATGCTATAATCGATATGCTTGAGCCAACTAACTTACTGGAGTTGAAAAGTCCCCAAGGAAATCTGATGTGATCTGGGTCCACCCTAATTTTAAGTTGGAGCTAAAGCAAGCTAACATTAATGGGATTTTTGAAATAGTGGATTAAAAGAGGTATTTGGAAAGATTTGGATACCTTTCTGTACCAAAAATTAATAAATTGGATCTTGACCAAAAGTTTAGAGCTAAAATGTAAAAGGTACAATAGTTGAGATCACCAAGTTCCGGACTTGGATTGTATGAAGGAAGTTCAAGAAAAATTAATTCTATCAAGGTCAAAGACCATCATACAAGAGATTTGAATTAGAAAGTCAAAATCAAAGAGAAAAAAAAACCTCTGGGACCAATTTAAGTAGCAGCAGCAAAGACAGAGACTTCTTCCGCAAAATATGGCACCTACAATCTTTTAATACGTTTTGGGCACAATGGAAAACCATCACACTGGAAGGGAGAAAAAACAAGAAGAATATATTGTCGCCACACACCTTTACCTTGTTATGGACCCAATTTTACGCAACCATGTAGAATTTCAAATTTTGAAATATTTTCTTTTCTTTTTTTCATTTACTTGTAATTATTCTGACCTCTAAACAACCTCTAGTATAAATAGACTTCATCTAACACTTGAAAAAACAACTTTGAACATGAATTGATTTGAATGAAAATTCAAGTGCAGAATTTTCTCCTTTATCTTTTGTGTGTGTTCTTGTATGTAGGATGTAACAAAACTAAACAATCCAGGGCAATTTTTTTTGTTCCATTGATGGTTAGGGTTTACTATACTCTAGTTTTCTTTGGACGGGAGCTCAGTTTTCTCGATCAATCCTTCAACTATATGTTCTTGTTTCTGAGCTCTAAAGGGTTTAGAGTTTGATAGACTCTAGTTCTTGGACCATGAATTTTGGGTTTAGGGTCTGATTTATTGGATTTTAGCTTTCTTGGGTTCAAGTCAATTTTTTTGGGTTTAGTCAGCGTCCCTTCGGCGAGGTTCTTATCATTTGATATTAGAGCTCGGTTGTTATTTCTAGTAAATCTAACTTTTTATTTCTTTTTCTTCATATTCAAAAGAAAATTTTAAAACTTTCACAAAAAAATTCAGAGTCACCAGAATTTCTCATTTGGCATCTTTGAAAATCCTCATCATTTGCTATTGTTCCGTTATCTTTTATTCCCCCGGGTATCAAGTAAATTTGTGGTGTTGGGAATAATGTTGAGAAAGGATAAATATTATTGTAGTGTTCAAATTATATATTGGAGTTTATTGGGTTATTGTTGAGTAATGAGTGCGATGAAAGATTATATGTATTTTAGTTTGGATATTCTTTGTTGTTCTTAACACATATTTGCCAATGGGATTATTGTTCCTTGATGATTGTTGGGGCTTGGTGTGTGAACATTCTTTGTTGAGAACATTAGCCATAATTACTATAAAGAAATTGAGCTATATATTTTGTTGGGTGATTGAACATTATCTATAACCAACTAATTTTGTTCTACCCTTCTTGAACCTTAAATTTGTTGGTTGGATTGTCTATTTGGGTTTAGGGAAGTTGATGAGTTGTAAACAATTATGGGAAGGGGACGCATCGTTGTGATGCATTATTTGCTCATGAGATAGTTGCTTCAATTAATTATCCCATTCCCTAGTTTGTTGTCGTTCTTCGAGTGTGATAGCAACAAGATAAATTCCCCTTGCTATTGCGGCAATACTTGTCTCCAAATACTCATGCCTCTTATTTTCTTCATGCCTTGATCACTTTAGTTGTGTTGTCAGCGAAAGAAAAGTTTATTAAGCGATACTGAGAGTAAGCAAGAGCTTTAAACACATGAAGACATATTCCACACGTATACACTATTATACTATTGCAAGAAAAGGCAACAAATCGTTGGTGGACTCTTGAAGATTACTTTCGGCACTTTGGCTCATTTGCTTGGATTCACTTGGTGTTTAAATATTGAATCACTTGTGATAGTTTCCTGGATTCTTGTCTTATTGAAAGGTAAATGATTACATCTGCTTGGAAATTATTTAAAAGTTGTGAATTCATGGATTGGAGAATATCGTGATGATTACTTCCATGTTGGGGCTTGAAGGATTAGAATTAATTATTGATTGCGAGAAGTATTGAGTTTTGTATGCTCGGTAATTGAGGTGAATTGTGGAAATAGATTTCAAACTAGGCTTTTGGTTAATGGAAGACCATGTAGTGTGATTCTCGATCTGGAATACGGGGATTTGGCTAGTACTAAGTTTGTAAAGAAAGTGAATTTGCCTCTTGGGAACACCTTGAACCTTATACTTTGTAGTTGACAGATTATTGAAAGGTGTGTCCAGCCAAGCAAGTCTTAAATTTTCTATCGGGGCATATGATGACTATATATATTATGTGATGTGGTTCCGGTGAAAACTTTTCACTTATTGTTTGGGGAACCTTAGCATTATGGCATACATGGGGAATACAGTAGAGCCAAGACTAGATATAAGTTTATGCATAAGAGAAAGAAAACTATCATTGTTTCTTATGAGATGCTTGAAGATCAAAAGAATGCGAAGAGTGAGAGTGATACATTTGCCTAATTAAATAAGAGGTTAGAGAGGCACATAGAAAAAATTTTGAAGAAGCTTGATGAAATTGTAGATGGAAAAACTGAAAAGAAAGAGAAGGGGGAATATGGAATTGAAATGGAGAAAAGAGAGCAAGAAGAAAATGAGAAAACTGAGAACAATGGCGGAGAAATTGAAGTGGTGAAAAAAGTAGAGCTGATGGTTGAAGTTGAAATGAAAGGGGAAGCAGTAGATGAGGAAAAAGTGAGCTTAAATTGAACTTCAAGAAAAAATGGGTGAGTTTGAAATGAGAAATTTTAATGAAAGAATTGATAGTGAATTGAGTGAGGAGAGTATAGATGAAAAGATGCATAGGGAGATTTGGGATAAAAATGGGAGCATTAGTGAGGAAGGAGTGGAAGTTGGTGAAATCTTTTATGAATACAAGGATTTCTTCCTTGTCATTTTCGAATCTAACACTTCCCCCCCCCCCCAATTTTCTTGTTTCTTACTTGGAAGGAGAAATGCTTGTTTGGAAGGCTTCAAAGTGATCAACACATTTGGAGTTTTCTTATCCGTACCACCAGGAATCCAAACCAAAGAGTTGTACTTTATTTATTCAAATTAGTGGTGAAAATAACAACCAAAATGTGGTCGTTATTCCTGGAGAAGGAAATTTTTTCCTTTTGGCTTAGGATGAATTGTGCTGATTTGTGTATCATGTGGTGATTTGAGAACGAATTGTCTTGAAAAGAGAGGCTCTAATGTGATTCTAATCCACCGCATTTTTGAATTGGAGCTAATGCATGAGATTTTTGAAATATTTGATTAAACGAGATACTTGGAGAGCTTTGGAGGCCAGTTTTTATAAAAATGAATAAATTGGGGCTTCTCCAAAAATTCGAGGAAAAAATGCAAATGGTACAAAAGTTGAGATTGTCAAGCTCTGGACTTAGATTGTCTAAAGAAAGTTCAAGAATAATTAATTCGACCTAGGTCGAGGACCAATAACATAAGAAATTTGAATTATAAGATTAAAATCATCAAGAAGAAAACCTCGGGGACCAATTCAAGTAGTAACAGAAAAGACAATGACTTCTTCTGCAGCCTATAATACGTTTATAAATTGTGGGCACAATTGAAACTCATTGTGGGTGCAATGGCACCAACATACAAAAGTCAGCAGCACACTAGAGCGGGGAAAAAAAAGATATGGCCATACACCTTCACCTTGGCGCTGCATTGTTACAGATCCAATTTCACACAGCGGTGCAGAATTTTAAGATTTGAAATTTTTTCTTCTCATTTCCTTGTTTCCATGTAATTATTCTAACCTCCAAACAACCTCTAGTATAAATAGACTTCATCTATCACTTGTAAAACAACTTTGAACATGAATCGATTTGAATGAAATTTCAAGTGGAGAATTTTCTCCTTTATCCTTTGTGTGTGTTCTTGTACGTAGGATGTAACAAGACTAAACAATCCAAGGCAATTTTTTTTGTTCCATTGACGGTTAGGTTTACTATACTCTAGTTTGCTTTGGACAGGAGCTCAGTTTTCTCAATCAACCCTTCAACTATATGTTCTTGTTCTCTAAACGGTTTAGAGTTTAATAGACTCTAGTTCTTGGACCATGAAGTTTGGGTTTAGGGTCTGATTTATTGGATTTTAGCTTTCTTGGGTTCGAGTCAATTTTTTTGGGTTTAGTCAGCGTCCCTTCGGCGAGGTTCTTATCATTTGATATTAGAGCTCGGTTGTTATTTCCAGTAAATCTACCCTTTTTTATTTCTTTTTCTTCATATTCAAAAGAAAATTTTAAAACTTTCACAAAAAAAATTAAGAGTCACCAGAATTTCTCATTTGGCGTCTTTGAAAATCCTCATCATTTGCTATTGTTCCATTATCTTTTATTCCCCGGGTTTCAAGTAAATTTGTGGTGTTGGAAATTATGTTGAGAAAGGATAAATATTATTGTGGTGTTCAAATTATATATTGGAGTTTATTGGGTTATTGTTGAGTAATGAGTGGGACAAAAGATTATATGTATTTTAGCTTGGATATTCTTTGTTGTTCTTAACACATACTTGCCAATGGGATTATTGTTCCTTGATGATTGTTGTGGCTTGGTGTGTGAACATTCTTTGTGGAGAACATTAGCCATAATTATTGTAAAGAAGTTGAGCTATACATTTTGTTGGGTGATTGAACCTTATCTATAACCAGCTAATTTTGTTCTACCCTTCTTGAAACTTAAACTTGTTGGTTGGATTGTCTATTTGGGTTTAGGGAAGTTGATGAATTGTAAACAATTATAGGAAGGGGACGCATTGTTGTGATGCATTATTTGCTCATGAGATAGTTGCTCCTATTAATTATCCCATTCCCTAGTTTGTCATCGTTCTTTGAGTGTGATAGCAAGAAGATAAATTCCCCTTGCTATTGCATCAATACTTGTCTCCAAATACTCATGCCTCCTATTTTCTTCACGCGTTGATCACTTTAGTTGTGTTGTCAGCTAAAGAAAAATTTATTAAGCGATACTGAGAGTAAGCATGAGCTTTAAACACGTGAAGACATATTCCACACGTATACACTATTATGCTATTGCAAGAAAAGGCAACAAATCATTGGTGGATTCTTGAAGATTACTTTCACCACTTTAGCTCATTTGCTTGGGTTCACTTGGTGTTTAAATATTGAATCGCTTGTGATAGTTTCTTGGATGCTTGTCTTGTTGAAAGGTAAGTGATTACATCCACTTGGAAATTATTTAAAAGTTGTGAATTCATAGATTGGAGAATATGGTGATGCTTACTTCCATGTTGGTGCTTGAAGGATTAGAATTAATTATTGATTGCTAGAAGTATTGAATTTTGTATGCTCGGTAATTGAGGTGAATCTGTGGAAATTGATTTCAAACTAGGTGTTTGGTTAATCGAAGACCATGTAGTGTGATTCTTGATCTGGAATACGGGGATTTTGCTAGCACTAAGTTTGTAAAGAAAGTGAATTTGCCTCTTGGGAAACACCCTGAACCTTATACTTTGTAGTTGACAGATTATTGAAAGGTGACGCTCTTCCGATCTCAAGCAAGTCTTAAATTTCCTATTGGGGCATATGATGACTATATATATTATGTGATGTGGCTCCGGCGAAAACTTTTAACTTATTGCTTGGGGAACCTTAGTATTATGGCATACATGGGGAATACAATAGAGCCAAGACTAGATATAAGTTTATGCATAAGAGAGAGAAAACTATCATTGTTTCTTATGAGATGCTTGAAGATCAAAAGAAGATGAGGAGCGAGAGTGATACGTTTGTATAATTAAATGAGGAGTTAGAGAGGCACATAGAAAAAATTTTGAAGAAGCTTGATGAAATTGTAGATGGAAAAACTGAAGAGAAAGAGAAGGGGGAATATGGAATTGAAATGGAGAAAACAGAGCAAGAAGAAAATGAGAAAACTGAGAACAATGGGGTAGAAATTGTAGTGGTGAAAAAAATAGAGCTGATGGTTGAAGTTGAAATGAAACGGGAAGCAATAGATGAGAAAAAAAGTGAGCTTAAATTGAACTTCGAGAAAAAATGGGTGAGTTTGAACTGAGAAATTTTAATGAAAGAATTGATAGTGAATTGAGTGAGGAGAGTATAGATGAAAAGATGCATAGGGAGATTTGGGATAAAAATGAGAGCATTAGTCTGGAAGGAGTGGAAGTTGGTGAAATCTTTCATGAATACAAGGATTTCTTCCTTGTCATTTTCGAATCTAACACTCCCCCCCCCAATTTTCTTGTTTCTTACTTGGAAGGAGAAATGCTTCTTTGGAAGGCTTCAAAGTGATCAACACATTTGGAGTTTTCTTATCCATACCACTAGGAATCCAAACCAAAGAGTTGTACTTTATTTATTCGAATTAGTGGTGAAAAGAACAACCAAAATGTGGTCATTCTTCGTGGAGAAGGAAATTTTTTCCATTTGACTTAGGATGAATTGTGCTGATCTGTGTATCATGTGGTGATTTGAGAACGAATTGTCTTGAAAATAGAGGCTCGGATGTGATTCTAGTCCACCCTATTTTTGAATTGGAGCTAACGCAACTCAACATTAATGAGATTTTCGAAATATTTGATTAAAGGAGATACTTGGAGAGCTTTGGAGGCCATTTTTTATAAAAATGAAAAAATTGGGGGCTTCTCCAAAAATTCGAGGAAAAAATGCAAATGGTGCCAAAATTGAGATTGTCAAGCTCTGGACTTAGATTGTTTGAAGAAATTCAAGAATAATTAATTCGACCTAGGCCAAGGACCAATAACATAAGAAATTTGAGTTATAAGGTTAAAATCATCAAGAAGAAAACCTCGGGGACCAATTCGAGTAGTAACGGAAAAGACAATGACTTCTTCTGCAGCCTATAATATGTTTATAAATTGTGGGCACAATTGAAACCCATTGTGGGCGCAATGGCACCAACACACAAAAGTCAGTAGCACACTAGAGAAAAAAAAAGGTACGGCCACACACCTTCACCTTGGCTCTGCATTGTTACAGATCCAATTTCACACGGCGGTGCAGAATTTTAAAATTTGAAATATTTTCTTTTCTTTTTTTTCTCATTTCCTCGTTTCCATGTAATTATTCTAACCTCCAAACCACCTCTAGTATAAATAGACTTCATCTAACACTTGTAAAACAACTTTGAATATGAATTGATTTGAATGAGAGTTCAAGTGGAGAATTTTCTCCTTTATCTTTTGTGTGTGTTCTTGTATGTAGGATGCAACACAAGCAAATGATCTAGGGCACTTGTTCTTTGTTCTATTGAGATTTAGAGTGTTTAACATACTCTAGTTTTCTTTGAATAGGAGATTGGGTTTCTCGATCACTCTTTCGACTATGGGTTTTTAGTTCCGTGCTCCAACGGGTTTGGAGTTTGATAGACTCTATATTCTTGGACCTTGAAGCTTGGGTCTATTGTCCAATTTTCCATATTTTAGCTTCGAGTTAATATTTTATGGGTTTTGTTGGCGTCGCTTCAGTGGACTTCTCCTCAAAAGCTTGCCTACGTCCAGAGATTCATATCAGAGGTTGCTAGTCGAAGTCATTCATTCAACATATTAGAAAAGAAAGATGTGTCATTTGAATGTAATGATACTTGTAAGAATGCATTTTGAAGCATCAAATAATATCTATCTCGTCTGTTGGAACCCATAGCCCTAACTCCAGGAAAACCTTTGATCTTCTATGTTGCAGCAGCAGAACACTCTAGCAATGTTTCTTCTCTAAAAAATGATGGAGGAAAAAGAACTCCCTTTACTATTTGAGCAGGATGTTGGTAGATGCTAAACCAAAATATTTGCCTATTAAGAAGATACGTATGGCATTGATCTTTAAAAATAAAAAGTTAAGACACGACATGCTAGTACATACAGTTCATCTTGTCTTAAGGGTGGATCCTTTAAAGTAATTCCATCGAGAAAAACAAGGAAATGGGCATTCTTGTTGTCTAAATTCAAAATCAAACTCATCCCACAAAAAGTTATCAAAGGACAAACATTGGCCTATTTTTTTTTTTTTTGCTGACTATCTATTTCCATCAAAATGGAAACTTCCTAAAGACCTCGCTGACAAAGAACTCTTTTACACTAAAATAGTACCATCATTGAAGTTATTCTTTGATGTAGCTGCGTGAAGGTAAGGTGGCAGAACAGGAGTTGTATTTGTTACCCTACATGATCAGATCATGCGCTATGCATTTAATTTGACAAAAAGATGTTCCAATAACATGACTAGGTATCAAGCTTTCATTATCGACTTGGAAACAACGTTGGGCATGGAGATCAACCAGCTTAAAGTTTTTGGAGATTCCATGTAAATCATCAACCAACTTCTATCAAAATACGAAGTCTGAAATTTAGACCTAAATCCGTACAACAAATACACATCGATGCTTTTGAAATTATTGATTCAATAAAAATTAAAATTATCCCAAATAATGAGAATAGAGAGCCTGATACTCTAGCTAATGCAGATGCTATTTTAGCTAAGTCGAAGGAAGCCTTTGTCCATCCAATATCAATTGCTCAAAGATGGGCAATTTCACCACAAAAGCTTAAGAAATGGAAAAAAACAATAATGTTGAAGACATTAATGAAGACTGAAGACAGTCAATCATTGATTATCTTCAATATCGTAGCTACTAGATGATCTTCCTCATAGGATTGAAATAAGGAGATGCACATCTTGTTTCCTCTTGTACAAAGATATAATCTATCAGCGATCATTTGTTGGAGTTTTCCTTTGATGCCTGAGTAAAGAAGAAGCTTTGTATACCTTAAAAAAACTCATTTTGGGATATGCAACGCATATCAATCTAGTCAAAAGCTCCATTTTCTAATGAAGAGAATGATGTGTTACTGGCCAACTATGGTCCAAGATTCCATTAAGTATGCAAGGAAGTGTGAAGCTTGTCAAGTCCATGCAAACTTCATCAATCAGTCTCTAGAACTATTGCATCCAACATTAGCTTTTTACCTATTTGATTCATTGGGCTTGACATGGTTGGACCTATAACTCCCAAGTCTTTAGCGGGACACTCCTACATTCTGGTTACAACTGAATATGTAACATCCTACAAAATCTTAAAAACAAATTAAACAATGGTTTTTATTTTGATAATGATGGGGAAATTACTTGAGACTGCATCAACTATGTCATAAAGTTAAATGGCCATTACTCAAATGAATGTCAAGAAAGAGATTATTGATTGTTTCTTTGACGATGAGTGAATAAATACTTGAGTTTGCATCGGCTATGTCATATGGTTGATGATGATTGAATAGCGACTCAAATTACATCAATTGTGTTATATGGTTAAAAGATCATTGCTCAAATGATGCCGAGAATGAAAATGTAGTATTTGATTAGAGTGACCCAAAAACATAATAACCTAATCGTAGAATCACATTAAGTATGGGGACTCCGTAGACAATAAATAAATAAATTCATGAGGAAACCCTTGGACACTTAGGAATTATTAACATGGAGAAAAACTAAGGAACTTGGAAGATCTTATTGCAAAAAGGCTCTTAAACTTCCAATTGGAATCAATTCTAATGGTCAATCCCAAGAAAAGATCTTTGCCCTCATTCCTGTTGCTACTTCCAAAAATATCTAAAGTCATTTGTCTTACTTCCTGTTGGAAGATCTCAAGATTTTCGAATATAAAATTCGTCCAAAAAAGGAAAGGATAATAGAAAACCATGCAAAACTCACCAAAACATCTCCCTTTAACTTGTAAAAGGCCCCTTTCCACATATAGGGAGAATTCAACTTAACAACACCACATCGATTAAGGAATATCAAGGTGTTGGAGGCACTTTTCCACTTAGAATTGTTCAAGCAATCTTTAGGAAATCAAGAGGTGAGCAACTAATGCTTTGATTCCCTTATAGGATTCACGAAGTTTTTATAAGATAAACATGGTTTTGATTGCATGAAATGGACATGGATTTTGATGCATTGTAAAGAAAGATTGAACTATTGCATTTGGATCACTAGTTAATGATCTACCCGTCTAGTATTTGCTTTGTTTTGTTTTGCTCCATACTAAGAATCATCTAATGATACCGAGATGGTGATGATTAGTATGATATTTGTGTTTCTCTTTGTCTGAAATTCCGGTAAGGGTCAACTAGGATTTGATTGTGGATCCACTGAATGTACATAGCCATGATTGAATTATATAAATCTTATGCGCTAGGGGTAGTAGTTTAACTAGTGATAGGGTCCTCTTGTGCATCCAAAGCTTCTATGTATTCTATGATTTTCTTAAACTTGTGATTAAAAAGAATATCTCAAAGGAAAGGTGAATCAAACGATTTTGTTACTCATTGAGTACTTTGTAATCACTCATCTTTCCACAAATCTTTTAGATGATGGAAGGCATGATATTTGAAAACCAAGCCATAAGTTGGTGCATGCTAGCAGATGGCAGTAGAGGTCGGCATTTAGTGGGAAACTGAACTTTGGAGCTCAATATCTTTTGTGCCGATAAGTAATATATGCCCACCTTTGTATGTGATACACCTTTGTGTGTGATACATTTATGACGGACCATCCTTTTCTTTCTCTTAAAATGACATAAGCAAGAAACGAGAAAGAGACTAGCTAAAAATAAACATATGAATGCCTATTAACATGTATAAGCATGGATGAATGAAACATGTATAAACAAGTAAGCACATAGGCAAATGATATACATGTATATCTATGGTTTATAATCTGAAAAATAAGATGAATGTGTCATGCTTGGAAGTCGGGTTTCAATGTAAAGGCCTTCAATTCCTTAATTCGGTGGGTTAAGCTGTAAAATTACTTGTGATCATAGTATGTTGTGTGTTCTTGACATCTCGTGTAAACTTAATCATATTGATATTAAGAGATCATGAACGAAAAACAATTTGAAACAATTGGCTCTACTTGTGAATGTTGATGATGAGAAAGGTTTGCAAGTATTTACAACCTTGAAAATAAATTCGGTAGTCGACCATAAAGTTGTTTCGGATTTCCTAACTAAAGAAGAGTTTATGAAACTATACAGTATTATATAAGACCATTAGAAATCACTTGAATGAATTTTTTTTCTAAACAATCTATAAAAAGTAAGAATTATTCGTTTTGTACATCATGTTCCTGCTATTTTGATGAAGTTGACAATTAGATAAAACCTTCCACACTTAAATTTTTTACTAATATAAGTAATTCAACAATATTGGATAAACTAGCAGGGCGTGGCAAGAATGGCATCAGAGCGGTGTTCCAAGGGCCACTACATGCATATCCTACTTCGCTCAAGGCATCCTTCGATCGGCTTGCAAGTAAATAACCATTTATTAAGTTACAAGTGATTGGTGTGTATATATATATATATCACAGTCTAGTTTCCTAAGGCAAAGGTCATACCTATTAGTTACATGGTAATAGCCATGGAAAATAGAGTTGAAATTTCTTATTGTTTTGATATGGGTTTGCTCTCTCTTGGAATATTAGTTTGAAATTGTTGATCTTAAACTCAAGTAAGCAAATGAGTCCTACTAAGTGATAGAAGAGAATACCCAAAACATAGAAGCAAATCATCAAGGAAACCAACCCTTGGAAAACTTCATTAAAGGTAATGAAAACAAGAAAAATTGAATGAGAAGATCATAGTTTTCAAGTTGGTTCCAAACATTAATGTAGCCTTAAAAGATGTCATATAACCTCTATTCATATTAGAGTATGTTTTAGGATCAAAATAATTACAAGTAAAGCAGTAAAAAGGGAACAAAAAGGGTTAAAAGTTAAAAGAAATAGTGCTGCCCAAACATCAGTGCAAGGGTGGGTGCACTGCTTCAATGATGCATCTGCACCGTACATTTTGTCCAAAACGATGCCTACCATGTAGCCGCGGGGCACAAAACTAGAATTTTTTGAAAATTGCACCAAAAGTTCATGAACTTTCTCGTTTGTTTCAGATCGATCCAAGGAAATTGTTTTATGCTCTTTTAAGCCTCAAACTCTATTTCTTTTGCATGATTGATCCATATTGCAATCAAATGGATTTTTTTTGGCTATTTTACACCCAAATTAAAGCCAATCTTCAATGCTTCTCTTACTTGAACTCGACCTATAAATTGTTACCATAATCCCAATATTAACTCTTGAATCTTTTTGGCCTTTGACCATATAATGGGATCCACCATTACACGGACCGAGGATCTTCTCATATATATATATATATATATAATTGTTAAATTTTATGTTGTTATGATCAATTCATTCAAACACAATTTTTGGGTAATTAAGAAAATATATGGTTGTCTCATTTTATGAAAAATATAAGTTTTGCTTATTGAAGTATATCCAATAGAAAAGTGATCGGTTAAGATTTCAATTGTTAAATAATCTACAGTGACATATTTTGAGCCATAAATTAAACTCATGGACCACTAAAAATTGACCTAATTAATTGTAATGGATTGATGCAATTGTTTTGGACTAATAAATTAAGTGGTCCTGCAAGTATTGACACCCATAGAATTTAGTCCTGAATAATGATGGATTAGTTGTATTTTAATCTCTTGATTTGATATTTGGAAATTGAATAGATAATAAATAAATAAATATATATATATATAGCAAGGATAGGGCAAGTAACTTGAATTCAGCCCCTCAATTTCCTTTGAATTTTGTCATGACTTATGATTTTATTGATTACTAAATACTCTAAAGCAATACACAAATATCCTCAACCTTGAAGCATGAAAGATTGTCCATTGTTATGCCCTTTAGTATTGCCTCCTTCATCGTTATGTTCTAACAAACCTTTGCATGTTCTTTCAATGTATCTTAGAACACTTGCTCTCTTACCTAACAATTCCAATGTTCTTCAAACCAAGAATTTGCCTTGCTGAACTTGATTTCTTCTTGATACAATTTTGTACCCCTCCAAATTGTCAAGAATTGCCATTCATCATGTGGCTTCTTTGAACTATTGAAAAACTCTTGAAATATATCTTTTAATTCCTGCTAGAGGAGACCATATCCTCTTGAAAATCTATTCGGGCAAATTAATTGAATTACCTGCTTCCTTTTGCTAGAGCTAATATTCATTTTGTATTTTTTGCCTGAAAATTTTATTTCCTTGAATATAATACTTTTGCCTATAAGTGATTGACATTATCTCTTTTTGTCATGTATTGGTAATAAATCCATTGCACTTTATTCAACAACAATAATTCTATTGCTTTATACATGAGCTTGGAAACAATCCTCTTTTCTTGATACTAGTAGTCCCTTTATGTTGAGACCTTAATTTCTTGTTAACTCTTCACTTGATTTTAAATCGTTGCATGAATTATTTTTTAGATCGGAAGAGCACACGAGTACCTCAACCATGAGAATTATCCTTAATGAAAATAACAAACCCCTCGATATATGACTTGAGACGTGTGCTCTTCCGATCTGTTTGAGGTAAATTTGTTTCTCTCCTCACGCTTTATTTTCCTTGTTCTCACATGCTTCTGATTGTCCTTGATTGTCTACTTGAAGCCTTGGAATCTCCTTTGGTCTCTATTATTTTTATTGCCTTTACTTGACTATATGCCTTTATTTGATGTCTTTTGTTACCAGTTGATTAAACTCATGAGATTGCTTATTGCCTAACGACCATGCTTCTTCTCAGAATTTAGAAAACCTTAATTGCTTGACAAACGACTTCATGTTTTCGCCTCTGTTCCCTTTTAACTTGATTTGATTACAAGAGACATCAAGTCTTCTATAGTTCTTGACTATTTGTTATTTTCCTTGTTAACTTTCCTCGTACCAATGTCTCTCTATTTTATTTGTTAATCAAAATGCCTTTGATATATAGGTTGATATTAGTACCTTGAAAAAATTGAAATTTGAGAAGACTTTGTTTCTTTTCTTTTCTTCTCCTTTCTTCTCTTGTTTTCACCTACTTTTGATGATCATTGATTACCTACCTAACATCTCAGAATCCTTGTGGCCCTCTATTACTTTTATTGCCTTTTCTTGACTACATGGTTTCATTAAATGCCTTTTCATACTGCTTTGATTGAGCTTATGAAATTGTTTAGATCTTATCTTACAAAAATAGTTCTTTTTGTGATTTAGGAAATTTTATTTTCTTGACACCGGACTTATGTGAATTTGAAGAAATTTTGTGTCCATGTATCCTACCTCATGTTTCCGTCAATTTTCCCTTTAACCTTGTCTAATCTCATGAGACATCAACCCTTCTAAGGTTCCTTATTATTTGTTATTTTGCTAACTCTTCTCATGCCAACGTCCACATATTTTGTCAAAACTGATTGGTTTTTCCTTTCTTGCCTTTTTGAGATCGGAAGAGCAAATTTATTTGAAGCTCAAAATGAAATTTTTGAAGTTCAACTTAACAAAAGAAATATGAAACACTAGCATGAAAATCGAAAACAGACTCAAAATTTCTTTGAAAGGATACACTTGAAGGGATCAACCTTGCTACTTGTTATTCATGAATGATCAACTGGTAGTCCTAACCCTTTTTGAATAAAGTTTGAATAAACTATATAATTTTGGGTAATTAGATTGTTAAGACTTTGAATATTTGCTCAACCTGATTTTTGTGAATGTTTGGGTTAGATTTGTTAACAGGGAGAAATAAATTTTATTTTGATATTTTAATGCCGATGATAGATGGAAGACTCGTGTATGAAGAAATTAGAAGAAGAAAATAAACTAATTTCTCTGGCAGACGCATGTTCCTAACAGTAAGAGAAAGGAGAGTTCATAGCGGAAGCAATTTATGTATTGATGTCTCGAAGGGAAAATTGGAAGGAAAAGCAACCTACGTACAGAAACTGGGAAATTACTTGAATCTACCTCAACTATGTCGTAAGGTTAAATGACCATTACTCAAATGAATGTTAAGAAAGAGATTATTGGCGGTATGATTGAGTGAATAAATACTTGAGTTTGCATCGGCTATGTCATATGGTTGATGATGATTGAATAACGACTCAAATTACATCAATTGTGTCCTATGGTTTAAGGATCATTGCTCAAATGATGCCTAGAATGAAAATATAGCATTTGATTAGCGTGACCCAAAAACATAATAGCCTAATTGTAGAATCACATTAAGTACTCCATAGACAATAAATAAATGAATTCATAACGAGACATTGGACACTTAGGAAATATTCACATGGAGAAAAACTAAGGAACACTTGGATCCCTTATTGGCAAAAAGGCTCTTAAACTTCCAATTAGACTCAATTCTATTGGTCAATCCTAAGAAAAGATCTTTGCCCTCATTCTTGTTGGCTACTTACAAAAACATCTAAGGCCATTTGTCTTACTTCCTACTGGAAGATCTCAAGATCTTCAAATCTAAAATTCGTCCAAAAAGGGAAAGGATAATAGAAAACCATGCAAAACTCATCAAAACATCTCTCTTTCATTTGAAAAAGGCCCCTTTCCACATATAGAGAGAATTCAACTTAAAAACACCACGTTGATTGAGGAATATCAAGGTTTTTGAGGCACTTTTTCACTTATAATTGTTCAACCAATTTTTGGGAAATCAAGAGGTGAGTAAGTAATGCTTTGATTCCCTTTAGACTTCATGAGGTTGTTATAAGATAAACATGGTTTTGATTGAATGAAATGAACATGAATTTTGATGTGTCGTAAAGAAAGATTGAACTATTTCATTTTTGAGGCACTTTTCATCTTGTATTTGCTTTGTTTTGTTTTGTTCCATATTAAGAGTCATCTAATAAAACCAAGATAGGTGATGATTTGTACAGTACTTGCATTGCTCTTTGTTTGAAATTCCGGTAGAGGTCAATCAGGATTTGATTGTGGATCCACTTTATGTACATGGCCATGATTGAATTATATGAATCTTATGTGCTACGGGTAGTAGTTTAACTAGTGATAGGGCCCTCTTGTGCATCCAAAGGTTCTGTGTATTCTATGATTTTCTTGAACTTGTGATTAAAAGGAATATCTCAAAGGAAAGGTGAATCAAAGGATTTTGTTACTTACTGTGTACTTTGTACTCACTCCCCTTTCTACAAATTTTGTAGATGATATATTTCAAAAGCAAGCCATGAGTTGGGGCATGCTTGCGGAAGGAAGTAGAGGTTGGCATGTAGTTGGAAACTGAACTTTAGAGCTCAATATCTTTTGTGCCGATAAGTAATGTATACCCAGCTTTGTGCGTTACAGATTTATGATGGATCATCCTATTCTTTCTCTTAAAATGGCATAAGCAAGAAATGAAAAAGAGACTAACTAAAGATGAACATATGAATGCCTATTAACATGTATAAGCATAGATAAATGAAACATGAATAAACTAGTAAGCACATAGGCAAATGGTATGTTTTATAATCTGAAAAGTAAGATGAATATGTAATGCTTGGAAGTCGGGTTTCAATGTACTGGCCTTCCAATTCCTTAATTCAGCGGGTAAAGCAATAAAATTACTTGTGATCATAGTATGTTGTGTGTTCTTGACATCTTGTGTAAACTTAATCATATTGATATTAAGAGATCATGAATGAAAAACAATTTGAAGCAATCGGCTCTACTTGTGAATGTTAGATGATGAGAAAGGTTTGCAAGTATTTACAACCTTGAAAAGAAATTCGGTCATTGACCATAAAGTTGTTTTGGATTTCCTAACTAAAGAAGAGTTCATGAAACTATACAATATGATATAAGACTTTTAGAAATCACTTGAATGAATTTTGTTTTCTAAACCATCTAAAAACACGTAAGAATTGTTCGTTTTGTACGCCCTGTCCCCGCTATTTTGATGAAGTTGACAATTTGTACGAAAGCTTCCGGCACTTAAATTTGTTACTAATATAAGTAATTCAACAACATTGGAAAAAATAACAGGGGCATGACAAAATACTTCTCCAAATGGTCTAAAGTTGTGCTACTAAAAGAAGTAACAGAAGAAAATGTGATGGACTTCATCTGCAACCAAATCATTTATAAGTATGGTGTTCCTCGACAAATCATCGCTGATAATGGATAGCCCTTCTGCAATAGCCATTTAAAAAGTTTATGTGCTAAGTTTGGGTTTATACGATATTACTCATCCATGTATAATTTAGCAACTAATACATTAACAGTAACTTGCAACAAAGCTTTGTGTAACCTGCAAAAAAAACAAGTGTATCAAAATCCAATGAATGTCATGAAAGAATTGGAGAAGACTTGTGCTCTTATCAAACCACTCATTGAAAGCCAACAAAACAAGTGTATATGGACTTTAAGGTGTACTCTGGAGTGTTAAATCCTACTTTTAAGACTCGCCATCCAGGAATGGCTGATAATAGAAGAAAATGCTCATCGTTGCCTACAAGAGCTGGAAGCACTAGATGAAAAGAGGCTTGAAGCTCAAATGCAATAGGAATGCTACCAAGCTAGAATGATCAAGTCCTTCAATAAAAGAGTGAGATCTCTGTCATTTCAAAATGGAGATGTAGTACTTTGTGTGCGAAGAACAACCATCACCATAAGAAAGGCCAGAGGAAAATTCTAACCAAAATGGGATGGTCTGTATATTATGACTCAAGAATTCACTAACAGAGCATACAACATCATGGACAATGATGGATTGCAGATTGGCACATCAACCAAAAATTCTTGAAGCCCTTTTACGCATAAAATTCTTTCTTTGTTCAATAAAAAAAAAAAAACCTTGAATTACTCCAGACCCACAAGAGGATAAATTGTGAACGGTTAAAAAAATCAACCTCATACAAAAAAATTTCTTGAGTTCAAATATGTATGACTTCATCTTTTTTAAGAGTATGGAAGAAACTTGAATAAAAATATCCAAGTTTAGTCGTGAAAAAAAGACCTTTGTTTTTTTAATATAATTTTATTTTTTTGGTAGTCAAAAGCAAAAAGAGACATACATGTGTTATGATATGAAACAAAAATTCATATTATTGAATTTTGAAATAAAGTTCTTACATTAAGGTAAAAAAAGAGGGGATAACAAATTAAAGATCCACTCCTCCTTCGAGTTAACAATTACCAAAATTGGTATAGGTTGATGGTAGTATTTGAAATATTTAATCTACTTGGAGATCCAAAAAATCTTTATCTAAAACCTTACTGTCTTGAAAACTTGTAAGGACGGTAAGTCTCTAAAATATAGGAAAATCCTCTGTGGTAAGAAAGATATCCAGTTTAAATACAAATTATAAACTCCACATCTTTGAATTTCAAACTATTATCTTTGCACGCATTATGAAGAGGAGGCGTTCAGATCGGACTCCAATAGAATTCATCAGAATCTATCGATCCACAAATAATACTGCTATAATCTGCCAACTCTAGTTTCTAGGGGATAGTTAGGTAGTTTGTGCTGTTACCAACCAAATTATAAATCCCATGGTCAAAATAAGTTGCAATGTAAGCATGGAGAAAATGTCCAGGAAATGAATAAGGGATCTAGCCAAGGCTATTATTGGCCACGATAGCCATTCTAGAAGCTGCTTTGAAAGTCCCCACTCTGATATAATCATTTTTAGACGGTAGAATAAAGTGACAAAGTCAAAGAGATAAATAAATAGCTATTTTAGACTTATCCTCCTCTTCAGTAGATAGAGCAAATGATAAGTCATTCCGGTGGCTTCAATCTCTTTGAGAAATATCTTTTTGCTTGTCCATTGGGATGGGTCTCAATACTTTCTTCACTGGCTTCTATTTACGATTTGGCCTAGAATTCATCACTTCTTTATAATCTTTCAACCTGTGAGCATCTCTAGCAAAGCTCTTTTCGCGAAACCAGAATTAATCAAATCTTCATAGAAGCTCGGCCAAATCCTTTCTCATTTGCTAGCTTGAAGAAAACATCAAAAAAATATATGCCAGATTTTACAAGTAAGCTTGTTAAATCTGAAAGGTTAGACACAAATCTCTCATAGTAGTCTCTCAAAATAGAAAGGCTAGTGATGTCTCAAATATCCCAAAGAGAATTACCCAGCTGATCCCAACTAGTAATAAATGTATTAGTTACTGGGCAACAAACCACACAAAGGGCAATAAAAACCAGAATCTAGATGATGGTAGTCTAAAGCAGTGATGACAATAGTATAATCTAAATCCTGCATGTTCTTCTGTTGAAGAATTTTCTGAATCCAAAAAGATCATTTCCAAAATTTCGGTAGATAAGGTATGTCTTCACGTCCAAACAATTCATCACCCTATCAAATCTCGCCATTGTTAATTCTTTTTAAACCAATACTTTAGGGATAAACTCCTTGCTTTGAGAGTAGTGAGGTGAAAGACATAAATTGAAATGTTGATCTGATTCCTTATGATATGCACAAAGAGCATACGTGTGCAATTTGAGCAAGAGATCTTAAGCAACAAAATGGGAAGGATGTGTCATTGAATCATCAATGCAAAATCTAAGTCCATCACACCATTTATTTCTTCCAAAACAAAGGTAAGTCCTGTCTTCAATTTTAACTTCAAAAGTTCTGTACACGTGTGTATCGTGCTTTTCTTAGGATTTGATCTAACCATTCTTGCAAATAAAAACTAGAAGAAGAAGAAGAACAAGAAGAAGAAGAAGATTAAGAAGAAGAAGAAGAAGAAGAAGAAGAAGAAGAAAATTAGCAACAATTCATGAAAAAAAATAAATAAAACCAAAAAATAAAAATTAATTACAGCCCGAAGACCAAAATTTGAAAAAAAAGGGAAAAGAAAGAGCAAAAGAAACAATGAAGAGAGACATTGAAAAACAATAAAACTAGAAAAAAAGAAGGGAAAAAAATGGCAAACAATAGGTGTCGATGTAGATTGCAGCAATGTAGACTGCCATGTTTAATTTAATGATGAATTTACCACTATTGTGTGACTTGTTTCGGTTTTGAGAAAAGCTTGTGCCCTAATTGACATTTAGCATGGTTAATTGATATAGAGTTATCTTTAAAGTTCTCATGCATGTAGTGATGGAGTCAACTGTTAGTGGGGGAACCGTATAATGCATGGCCGAACCATTTATATATAATTTTCTTTCTTCTTTCTTCTTCCTTTTTCAACAAATTTTGCCATTTAGAGGGGCCCACTATGCCCCCAACTCTGCCAGTCTGTGCATGAAATCACTAAGGAAAATAAGGTATGTCTAGAAAAATAAGGGCAAGAAAATTAAAAGAAAAAAAGGTCTTGGAGCAAAAGAAAAATTTTATTAAAAAAAGAAAATTAAATTTCCTTAATTTGGTATCTTAGTTTCTTTTGTTTAAAAGTAATTCAAAATAAATTGTGTTAAAACTCATATGGGAACACATGTAAAACAAATAATCAGTTACAAGAAAGATAAAAAAACGAAGAATTTATTAATAAAAAGAATAATAATAAACTATTTAAAAATGAAAAAAGCAAATAAAATATAATGGTATGATTGAAACGTTAAGTTATAAATTTGAAATAAGTTTTAGTATGAAAGGTGCTAAAAAAAAAGTATCCAAGATGGGGTAAACGGTCTAATTTTCTCATTTTTGATATATTATTTTTATTATTTTTGGCGAAAATTGGAAATATCATTCAATGAGATCCTGGCAAACCGCCGAGCCAATAAAGCATGGAATACATACAGTCCATGAGCCAGTAAATGAGGATGAAAGTGCAAAAGTAGCGACATTGTGGGCAACCATGTCTCTTTCGCGAGGAATATGATTGCAAGTACTACAGTTGAATTCTAACAAGAGCGATTAATCTTGCTTAAGAGAAATGCATTTTGATAACACTTAAGATCTTGCTTCAAGGTTTGCATAAGACGTAGGCAATCAGACTCCACAATATTGATTTGTAAACCATTTTGCTTGGCAAATTTTAAACCCAAAAGAACTACTTGACCTTCAGCATCTTCTATGGTTGGCTGACCAAACAAATTTTATGTAAGAACCTCAACAACCACACCCAAACTGCCACGCACCACTGCACCAATAGAGAAGCATGGATCATGTTCTTTCATTGCCATGTTAACATTTAATTGTTGGGCGGGTCCAGTCTATGATGATACCCAACTTAAACACAAGATAAAAGTTGGAGGATAAATTAAGTAATTTGGCTGAATAAAATTGGAAACCTTGAGGGACACGAAATCCCAGGCCAAATTAGATTAGGTTTAAGGCACTATATATATATATATACGTTGAAGGATGTACACGTGAGGCTGCAGAAGGGAAACAAAATTGTCTATATATTGGACTTTTTGGCAGGAAAAGGATACATGGAAAAAGAAACTAGAAAACACGGAAACAAATTGCTCACATATTCACGCACAGGAAACGAGACAATTGGAAGGAAAAATTCAGCCGCGTAGTGATTAATCTCTAGGAACGTTATTTCGACATTCGATTTGGTATCCGTCTTCTTCAAGCAGTGGTTTCTCCAAGTTAATTCTTGGAACGAGTTAAGTAAAATTTTCCTCATCGGCTTGTTGTTGATTATTGGGTTACATCCATCTATTATTGTTAGATGAGTTATTTGTGGTGCCAAGAATATTGTTCTTGACGGTGTTGAGTAATTGTGGTAGTGTATGATTACCTCTTGATTTAGGGCGATAATCTTGAGAGGATAAACGTTGTATTCCCATTATTATTTGGTGATAGTGGAGTTGTTGGTTTGCCCCGTCGATTTTCCCTTCTCATTGGAGGGTTTTACGATGTTAAATAATTATTGGTGTTATTTACGTTTTCTCACATATATTATTGTTTAATATATTGATTGCCTATTTTAATCAAACGGATTTAGGGAAATTGGTTAAATTCCCAACATTAATTTGAGGCAGCCGGTTGGAGGTGAAATCCACTTGTGTGGATTAAAATGGATGACCCAGTTGGTAGTGCCATGATCAGGCTTACCAATCACAATTGGGTGACATAGAAACCTAGGATGTAGAATATCCTTTATTGTAAGGATTTGCATGATCCTATTGATGGTGATCAGACTAAACCGGAAGATATGGAAGATAGGGATTGGCAGAAATTGCACAGAAAACTATTGGGACGATAAGGCAGTGGGTGGATAATAGTGTTTTTCATCATGTGGCACATGAGACAGATGCAAATAAATTGTGGACTAAATTGGAGTCCATGTTTGCGAAGAAAACTGCAGCGAGAGAGTCCTTTCTGATCAGAGACTTAGTCAAGATGAAATATAAGGACGGTACGAGTGTGACGGAGCACTTGAATAATTTTTAGAATGTTGTGAATCAATTGGTGACAATGGGAATGACTCTCGAGGATGAATTGAAAGCATTATTGCTTTTGAGTTCTTTGCCAGACAGTTGGGAGACTTTTGTTCTGACTATTAGTAATTCTGCTTCAGGTGGTGTGTTATCTATGGATTCTGTGAAGAACAGTATGTAAAATGAGGAAATCAGGAGGAAATCTTTAGGTTTGCATGTTGGTACAGATAATATATTGGCTATTGTTTTAGATGATCACAGAGAAAGAAGCAAGAACAAAGGGCAAAGGCGTCACAGCAAGTCTAGAGGCAGGTCCAAATCAAAAGATAAGAAGACTTGTTATCATTGCGACAAAGAGGGTCATTATAAAAGAAATTGCAGGATTTCGTTGAGAGAGCAGAAGGAGGGTAATAATCAAAAGAAAGAGGACGAAAATACTGTAGGTGTGGTGACTAGTGATGTACTCTCTTGTGGAGTGGGTCAATGACTACATATTGGAGACCCTCTTACTGAGTGGCATATTGACAGTGGTGCCTCATACCACGTTTGCAGAAATATTGAGTTGTTTACTACATACAGAGCAGGTGATTATGGCCAGTCAAATATGGCTAACTCTTCACATTCCAAAATCATAGGGATTGGTGACATTTACCTAGAGACAAATATGGGGTACATCCTAATTCTGAAGGATATGAAGCATATTCCTGACATGTGGTTTAATCTGTTTGCAATAAATATGCTCGACCAAATCGGGTATTTCAGTACTTTTGGTGACCATAAGTGGAGGTTATCAAAAGGATCTATAGTCGTTACCAGTGGAAAGCTTTGTTGCACGCAATACAAGACTTATACAAAGTCTTGTAGGACTGGGATAAATGCAGTTGAAGATCCTTCTCCTGATCTGTGGCAAATGAGGCTTGGACACATGAGTGAAAAAGGTTTGCAAGTTCTGGCTAAGAAGGCAGTTATCTCTTTAGCCAATGGTACGTCCCTAGACCGATGCGATCATTGTTTATTCGGTAAGCAAACTAGAGTTTCCTTTTCTGGCACATTTAAAAGAAAAGAGAATATTTTAGATCTTGTGCATTCAGATGTGTGTTCTCCTAGTGATGTAGCATCTTTAGATGGAAACAAATATTTTGTTACATTTGTTGATGATGCTTCTACGAAATTATGAATCTATCTTCTGAAATCTAAGGATCAGGTACTCTAGTGCTTTAAGCAGTTCCATGCCATGGTAGAACGAGAAACAGGGAAGTGTTTGAAAAGTCTTAGAACAGATAATGGTGGGGAATACACTTCATATGAGTTCAGAGAGTATTGCTCAAATTTTGGAATTCGACATGAGTTAACAGAAGCAGGGACTCATCAACATAATGGTGTGGCAGAAAGAATGAAGAATGACACCTATAAGCTGGTAAATCTTCCTAAGGGTAGGAAGGCTTTGAGGAATAAATGGGTGTACAAAATCAAAAGAGAGAGCAATGGTGACTTATTGAAGTATAAGGCTCGCTTGGTTGTGAAAGGTTTTGGGCAGAAATACGGTGTTGATTTTGATGAGATTTTTTCCCCTGTGGTGAAGATGACACCCATTAGAGTTGTTTTTGGTTTAGCAGCTAGTCTGAACTTAGAAATTGAACAACTTGATGTGAAGACTACCTTTCTTCATGGTGATTTGGAGGAAGAGATTTATATGGTACAACTAGAAGGATTTGAACAGAAGGGGAAAGAACACCTTATATGCAAATTAAAGAAGAGTTTGTATGGCCTAAAGCAAGCAGCAAGACAGTGGTATAAAAAGTTTGATACTTTTATGATGAGTCAGGGATACACAAGAACTACTGCAGATTTATCACCAGGTGATAAATTTATTATTTTGTTACTTTATGTTGATGACATGCTTATAGTTGGCTAGGATGCAGGATTGATACATAAATTGAAGGATTCTTTGAACAAATCTTTTGATATGAAAGATTTGGGGTCAGCTAAATAGATTTTTGGCATGGAGATTGTTCGAGATAGAAAATCTAAGAAGTTGTGGTTATCAAAGAGACATTATATTGAACGGGTACTTGAAAGGTTCGGCATAAAAGGGGCTTAGCCTGTTAGCTCACCGCTTGGAGCTCATTTCAAACTGACCAGGAAATCCAGTTCTTCGATTGATGAGGAGAAGAAGAAAATGGAGGCTATTCCCTATTCTTCAGCTGTTGGTAGTTTGATGTATGCTATGATTTGTACTCGTCCTGATATTACACATGCAGTTGGTGTGGTAAGCAGATTTCCGTCTAATCCTGGCAAAGAGCATTGGGAAGCAATAAAATGGATTATGCGGTATCTCAGAGGAACTTCTGATTTGTGTTTGGGTTTTGGGGGAGCTCAGCCAACTTTAACAGGGTATACAGATGCAGATATGGCAGGTGATCTTGACAACAGGAAATCTACATCTGGGTACTTATTTACTTTTGTAGGGGGAACTGTTTCTTGGCAGTCTAAGTTACAAAAATACATAGCTTTGTCTACAATAGAGGCTGAGTATGTTGCTATCACTGAAGCAGGAAAGGAGGTGATATGGTTGAAAAAGTTTCTTGATGAGCTCAAGCTGAAGCAAAGTAAGTACGTCACTTATTTTGACAGTCAGAGTGCTCTTGAGTTGAGTAAGAACTCTATGTATCATTCTCGCACCAAACACATTGATGTCAGGTATCATTGGATTCATGAAGCAGTTAATGAGAAGCTTCTATAGTTGGAAAAGATTCACACTGACAAGAACATTGCTGATCTGTTGACAAAAGTAGTTACCAAGCAAAAGATTGAGCTCTGTGCCGGCCACGCCGGTACGCATTCCAAGTGATACACTTGAAGTGTGGGATACCTACCTCATGGACTGGATGGGGAGATTGTTGGGGGTGTCCAGCCCATGATGATACCCAACTTAAACATAAGACAAAAGATGGAGGATGAATTAAGTAATTTGGCTGAATAAAATTGGAAAGCTTGAGGGACACGAAATCTTAGGCCAAATTAGATTAGGTTTAAGGCACTATATATATATATACACATTGAAGGATGTACACGTAAGGCTGTAGAAGGGAAACAAAATTGTCTATATATTGGACTTTTTGGCAGGAAAAAGATACACGGAAAAAGAAACCAGAAAACACGGAAACAAATTGCTCACATATTCACACACAGGAAACAAGACAATTGGAAGGAAAAATTCAGCCGCGTAGTGGTTAATCGCTTGGAATGTTATTTCGACATTCGATTTGGTATTCATCTTCTTCAAGCGGTGGTTTCTCCAAGTTAATTCTTGGAACGAGTTAGGTGAAATTTTTCCTCATCTCTTGTTGTTGATTATTGGGTTACATCCATCTATTATTGTTAGATGAGTTATTTGTGGTGCCAAGAATATTGTTCTTGACGGTATTGCGTAATTGTGGTAGTGTATGATTACCTCTTTATTTACGGCGATAATCTTAAGAGGATAAACGTTGTATTCCTATTATTATTTGGTGATAGTGGAGTTGTCGGTTTGCCCCATCGATTTTCCCTTCTCATTGGAGGGTTTTACGACGTTAAATAATTATTGGTGTTATTTATGTTTCCGCACATATATTATTGTTTAATATATTGATTGCCTATTTTAATCAAACGGGTCTAGGGAAATTGGTTAAATTCCCAACATTAATTTGAGGCAGCCGGCTGGAGGTGAAATCCACTTGGGACTTCTCAAAAAACTACGTCTATGTTGTTTTTGTACTGATTTACCCATGGTTGAGAAACAAATTTGTGCCGATGATGGCACCATTGAGGGAATGCACCTAGCCGCCCCATGTAATTCTCAGTTTCTCTCAAACCAAATGCATCTTGTCATGAAAAGAATAAAACCTAGAGTTTGATCATCATATGAGGAAGAAATGGCGTGCACAATATCTTTAATATTATCCTATCGTAGGTACTTTTTCACTAGGCCCTATAAATCTGCAATCTCACAAACCTTTTGAGCATAAATGCTAAACAAATAGGGCATGCCAACTTGTTTCCAATTACCCACAAGTGAAGCATGTACCTTGTGTTGCAATATTTCTTCTAAGGAAGTCTTTTAGGTTGTGTTAACTGATAAACTCAGGGCGATGGTGGTTTGCTAGATTCGGATTAATTCCAAAGGCGAAAGCTATTGATTGGTAAATATAAATAGTGTCAAAACTATCATCCAAGTCATGTTGGACCAAGAGTTGTTTAAGTGGCTTGTTTCAAAGTAACGGGTCTTACACGGTTGCTCAAAAGCCCACCCAAACATACCTCTTTTCTTTTTACAGGGTAATTAAACAAATGACTCTTGTCTCTTCTTTGGTTGGGTCGATTCTTTATCTTGAGTTTTAGAAGGTTTTTAGTAAATTGATTTCCTACCTTTATGTCTTGGCTGACTTTTCATTTATAGGCTCATCTTGTCTCATTCCAAAACTTACCCCCTAGACGTCACTGCCTATTGTCTTGTATTGAACAAAACAGAGTCTTTGCCTTTGCCTTATGAAGGTTTATGTCTGTTGCCATTAAAGTTGGTTGTAGGGACAGTTTGGGTTGCTTTTGGTTCAAAGACTTGGTTTTTGATGACTATTGGTGTTAGTAATTTGAGCCCTAATCAACCTATATCGATTCCACCATCTCTAGTAGGCAATTGGAGAAGAAGATTTTACCTTTTTCTTTCTTTTGCTGTCTTTCTTGTTTTGGTCAAAGTTATCATTGCAATTATATTAATAGTTTGATTTCTTGCAAGGCGTAACATCCTACATTTGGTATCAAAGTTTCAGAAAGAGATTAGGACAAATTTTAGGCTGAAATCGAATTAAAATAGTGGCTAAACTATGCAAAACTCCATAAACGTTAACCTACAACTGTAATTTTGACCCACTTTTGGCGGGAATCTCGGCGATCTGAGCGCACCAAAAGAAAGTACAGATCATGTGCTTTTCAGCCTGAGGATTCTGCATATACAAAGATACTTTTTTTGGGAGCCTTCTGCAAAAAGCTACAACTGAGATAGTTTGGTGCTTGGTGGTCTACGTGCTCGGTGCACGGGTTTTGCTACCTTAGCAATTGGCTCGCATCATTTACAGACCCTTATTGTAGTTGTCCACTCAGTATCGTAATTCTTCCCTTTTAAATTCGTAGAAATTATTTATTTAGTTTATTTTGCACTAGAAATCACTGATGGGTATGATACAGGATTGGGGATTGCCATTACTTGGCAATCATTATTTGTGTTAGACCTAGGAATATTTGCTAATTGTTAGTTGATTACTTGGTGTAATTAAGTGTGCTTTATATTAAGTTGATGTTTTGTTGCAATTATTTTCATGTGCCATTAGTCAACCCAGGCGCCGTTGTTTATTCTTGCCCTAACCTGAGATCGTGAGTCTCACGGAATCTTGGGGTTATAGGACTGTGTATTGTTGTTGACCTTAGGATTTTGCTTCCTCTATTTGTGATTTGTGCATTCAATTTTTCTTGTGGTTTTGGTTTTTTGTTTTTGAAAATGTCAACACATTATTTTCTTGCTCCATTTGATGGCAAAGGTAATTTTTCAATTTGGCAACAAAAAAAGTGAAAGGAACTTTTATTCAAACAAAAATTTATTAAGCTATAAATAATTCCTTTGCTTCTACTATTTCTGAAAGTGATAAAAAGGAATTTGATCAATTAGCATACTCTTCTATTATTTTACACATTTCGGACTCTGTTTTAAGAAAAGTTGGAAAATATGATTCTACTAAAGTCCTCTAGGATGACTTGGAAAAACTCTATTTGACAAAAACAACGTCAAATAAACTTTTCCTGCTTGAAAGTTTTTTCAACTTCAAATTTGATCATTTAAAAGACATGAAGGACAATCTTGGTGTTTTCAATAAGCTTGTACGTGATATTGCTAACTGCAGTGATTCAAATCAAAATATGTGTCATGAATATAAAGCAGTTATCTTGTTAAATGCTACCCCAGAATCTTATCGTAAGGTGAAAAACGTGATTAAGTATGGGAAAGAAACCTTGACATTGGAGATTGTTATTGGGGCTTTGAGGAGTAAGGAGTTTGATGTGAAAGCTGAAGAAAAATGGGAGAGGGAATGATAAGGTTCACTTCGTGAGAGGTAGACATGGTAGACATCGTGAGAACTCAGATAGTGAGTCCGATGATGAGGGTGGTAATGGGAAGAGAGAAATAAATGGAGGTCTAAACTGAAAGCAAAAGGAAAGAAGTGCTATGAGAAAAATAAGGGGAAGGAGAAGGTGAGGGATGAGCGAACATGGTGACCTTTTCGGATGATGACTCAGATTTGGTTTATTGATTTTTGCTCCTTTTATATGCTTTCATGTGTATTATGGTTACATGATTACTTTTGTTTTGTGCTTTATTTTAAATTTGTTCGTTTTAAACTTTTGCTTAACTGATATCTAATCATCTTATTTTTCATTGGTTAAATATGAGTAATGCTTTGTAGTACATTTGTTGGGAGTGGGTTAACTGATGTGTTAGTGGTTTGTAGTACATTGACTGGGAGTGGGTTAACTGATATATGTTAGAACTTTAGATTGGTAAGGGTGGTGCGTCGGTGACATGCATGGGGTGGTTTGGTCCTCTACCTGATAACCCTAATTAGGTAGAGCTTTTGGTGAGTTTTCTATCATCTCATTGGGTAGAGGCTTTGGGTGCCTTGTGTGTGAGATGAGTGATAGAGGAATGCCCCATTTAGCCTTTAGTCTTTAGTTTACCAGTTGGCTAAGCGATGCGAGCAATCTATGAGCTTATGTTTTTTTTGTGAAAAAGGGGATTGGTTCTCCTCGTTGCTACACACATGAGGAATGGAATTCATGTGGTCATTTTCAGGTCATTCTTGCATTAGTTGTATTTATGACTATGTTGATCTTTGATTTCCTTAGTTGTGTTTTTCGTTTTTATCACCTTTTGCTCTTGATTGTTTCATGTCTTGATATCTTCTATTCACTAATTAACTTTGTGTTTTTCTTGCAAGTTTATTAGGCATCAAGTGGAAGCTTTTTACGTTGTGCTACCTAATAAACTCGGGGCGATGATGGTTTGTTGGATTCGGATTAAATCCATATGCGAAAGCCATTGATTAGTAAATATAAATAGTGTCAAAAGTGTCACCTAAGTTGTGTCGGACCAAGAGTTGTTTAAGTGGCTTGTTTTGAGTAACGTGTCTTACATGATTGCTCAAAAGCCTACCAAAACATACTTCTTTTCTTTTTACAGGGTAACTAGACAAATGACTCATTTTTCTTTGGTTGAGCCGATTCTTTGTCTTAAGTTTTGGAAGGCTTTTTGTAAATTGATTTCCTACCTTTATGTCTTGGTTGACTTTTCATTTATAGGCTTATCTTGTCTCATTCCAAAACTCATCCCCGAGGCCTCACTACCTATTGTCTTGTATGGAATAAAATAGAGTCTTTGCCTTTGCCTTGTTTGGGTTTATGTGTGTTGCCATTAAAGTTGGTTGTAGGAATAGTTTGGGTTGCTCTTGGTTGAAAGACTTGGTTTTTGGTGACTGTTGGCATTAGAGATCTGAGCCCTGATCAATCTATATCGATTCCACCATCTCCGGCTGGCAATTGGAGAAGATGATTTCACCTTTTTCTTTCTTTTGTTGTTTTTATTGTTTTGGTCAAAGTTATCATTGTAATTATATTAGTACTTTGATTTCTTGCAAGGTGTAACATCTTACAAGGTCGGTATATTATTATTTTTGGAACATTTAGACTAGGGGTGGACATCGACAGCGGAAAACTGAAAACCAACCCAAATCGGACCAGTTCACGCCGGTTTGGTTCGGTTTTTTTGAGTAGACCGGTCGGTTGGCGGTTCGGGGAATACCAAACCGAGTCGGTCTGGTTTGGTTTACGGGTTTGGCCAACCAAACTGAGCAAACTCACTTAAAACTAAATTGGAAAGGTCCAGATCAGTTGGTCTAGGTTTCCACCTGAACTGATTTGGTAAAACCAGTTAAACGCCCTTCTTTTTCTAGTAAAAAGGTGTTTCACAAATTTGGAAGAAATCGTATGCATTACCAAATACCAATTTGTCAATTTACAATTTAGATTTGTGAAACTCAAAATTGAAACCTTGGCTTTGGCCACATCCCTTCTTCCTAGAATCCAACAAGCCTCTTTCCCACAGCTAATGCTACAGCTGCCAATGATGTACCTCACCGCCACAACTTTGTTCATCTCACTGACCGTCCCTAGGTAAGCTGCGCAAAGGATAATTGATAAGAGATTGAAGGAGGAACATCAAAATGCAAACACATAAGAGATTGAAGCCATCACCGCCACCGCCGTCGCCATTGTCGAGAGAGAACAAAAATAGAGACAATGTGTGTGTGTGTGTGTGTGTAAATGGAAGAAAGAAACGGGAAAGGCATTGAGGGTTTTTTTCCTTCTACATTTGGGTTTTTACAATTTGGGCCAAGTTTACGTTTATTTTTTTTTTTAAAAAAGCCCAAACCACAACCCAACCCGGCTCATTGTGGGTCAACTTGGGTCGGGTTCCCAGGCCAAGTAGGTTGGGCTTGGTTTGGGAAATCCCAAACCGACTCGGTGTCAGGTCCCGCACGACCAGATGCCCACCCTTAGTCTTAAACTATGTGCTGAAAAGTGAAAAGTTGTAAGCAGTGACTGTTGTTTCTGAGAGTTTTAACTTCAGCAACTAAGTTCTAATGAACTCACATTCATTTTGTGATTGTTAAGTAAATAGTCACATGCCTTGCATTGCCTCCTATATAAAGGAACACTTTGTCTTTGGGATAAAAACAAAATTCCCTCAACCTCATTAAAATTTTCTATTAGCCCATGACTACATTATTGCTAATGTTTGAATTGTTGAATCCAGTTAGATTTATGTTAAGATGATGATTGGAATAGTATAGTAATATAAGAGTTATTGCTGTTTGGAGTACTTAGATTTATATTTAATGGTTAGTTTGATTTTCAATGGTTTATTTACGTTACTTTATAATGCTCGATTACGTTATTGCTAAAGTTTGGAGTATTTATTGATTGTAGTTTCATTTATCGTAAGTTGGTGATGATTACGTTAAAGTGTATGTAAATTGCTAGTGTTGATATTGTTTCTTCTTGGTTGTGATTTGTGCATTTGTTGTTTTACTTTCGTAGGATCACCGGCAATAGCTATTTTTGGTGTATACTTAAAAAAAATATATATGTGTTGGTCGTTGTCCAAAAACCGACGCCTAAAGGTATAGGCATTGGTTGTATAGGCCAAACCGACTCCTAAAATTAACAATAGGCATCGGTTTGATAAAACAACCGGCGCCTATTTTCTATTTTATTTATTTTTTTAAAATTGACTTTAGGCGCCGGTTTCTTGAAATATCTGACGCCTATTGTGACCTTTAAGCGTCATCTAACAACCCACGCGTATACCTTTATAATGCATGTCGTTGACAAAGACATGGCCGTCAAAACTGACGCGTATTCATCAATACAACCAGCGGCTAATATGCTTTTCTGTAGTAGTGACCGATGTATTCTGGGAGTGAGTATGTTAAGGAAACTGTGTTAGACACAACCTCCAATTTTTGTTTAATTTCTCTATTATGTTCGTTCCTCCTGTGCATTTGGAGCTATTTTAGTTTCTCGCTCATATTACAATTCCGCTGACATTCAGCCTTAGTCATTCACTCTCTTTCTCGTTTCAGTTCAGATTGGGGGATCAGGTGCTGGTCCAGATAGCGAGATTGCAAATCCGCCCTAGATTGTCACTGTGCCAGTATTGACTGTCCTTTCAATGTTGACGGCTGGTTCTCCAAGATTCCATTTCAGGCACAATGTTTCTCAGAGATGTTTATTATTAATTAATGTTGACCTACTTAAGTTCATTTTTTGCATTTTATTAACAATTTATTTTCTTAAAGCGCTTTGAGCTTTCAAATAAATTAATAAAAATATATTTTTTCACTTTGTGATTATTCTGATTCTTATGAGATATCTGGACTCAAAATGTATACAATATTACTTGTTCCAATTCATATATTTGCAGCGTACAGAATCTTCGGTAAATTATGGGCAATGCCATATAAGAGGGTTGTCTTTACTGAAATCTTTTTCTATTAGACCAAATGGATAATCTATACACACACATCCACACATATATATATACACACACACAATATATTAAAAGGCTAGCTGGATCTATGAGAAGCTTTTGATTATCTTTTTTGTCCCACTATTTTTTAGTTGAAAGTCCAATTTAAGCTTAATAACTAAAACAAATAAATATTTGAAATTATTATAAATTTATTTTATTATATTATTATTATAGTAATAAAGAATAAATATTCCAAAAATCAAAAGTTTTTTGATGTACAATACTTATTGTTGGCTTTTCATTTCTTAACTCCTAAAACACTTATTATTGAATTATTATAAAATTCTAATATATAAACTCAATAAATAAATAAATTTATATAAAAATATACAATAATTATATATATTTATAATATATTATTATACTATATTAATAATAAATTATAAAAGGAATAAAAATGGAGAAAGTCCAATTTAACATTAACAACTTAAATAAATAAAAAACTATATAATTATTATGTAATAAAGAATTTAAAAATTCATAAAGTCAAAAGTTTTTCCATTTACAATACTTATTAGTGTTTTGCTTTTCATTTCTTAACCCCTAAAGCACTTATTTTATGTTTCAACTTATTTATTTTACTTGCTAATTTAACAATAATATCGCCATTTTTTAATATGCTATTACAACTTCAAGTACATTGGCATTGTTATTCATCACATACATTAACTGTGCAACACACGTGCTCTTAACGAGTGTGTGTGCGTGTGTAGAAATTATTCTGCAATACTGTTGTACTGAAAATTTCCTGCCAAAATTGTATTTTTGGAGACGTTTTAGACTTTTTAAGTTCGTTTCGATAATGCTTTACGGTCATTTATATCTTTCCTTTTTTGATTTAAATTGATTTGATTTGATTTGGTTATGTAATTATATTTCATATCCTGTTTAATATAACAAGTATTAATTCACAATAAGATAGCAAAATATTGTTTTGACAAGTAGCTAATCGTATTTTATTCAATCTTACATATTAACTATTATATATAATTTAGTTTTTTTTTTTTGGAGTATTGCCTGTGCAATGCACGGATGAAAATCTAGTGTGGAAGTATGAATTGTGGGAAAGAGATGATATCTTGTAATAGTTATGGTGGTGTAGATGGTCAAATATACGATGTTCCAATTTTATTATGAAAATGAATATAGTGATCTAAGTTAGATTTTAACCATTCGGAACAAGTAAAATTTTGCCGGCATAAGTTACAACCCCCCTCAAAAAAAAAAAAATAAAAATAAAAAAAAATAAAAAAAAATAAATAAATAAAAAAGAAAAAAAAAAAGGTTACTAAATGACTTAATCCTCTTTTCGTCGAAAGAAAATGAAAATCCACAATGATTTAGATTTCAACATAGTGATAGATGATGGTGGTGATCGGCAGGGATGGAGCCTCCATTAGACGAGTGCGGTCCATAGACTGTACTGAACTTTCGTTGACCCATAGGTCGAGACTGCACTGGAATTAGACTGAGAAGAATGTCCACCGTTGATGAGTTGCGAACTTGCAGGTGAAGGAAGTTAGCGAAGAAGAAGAAGCAGCCGAAATGAGAGGGAGTGGGTTTTGAGATCTAAAACCGAAATTACATGCTTGCCCTTAGAAAAGGAGTTTACCTGCCTTGTTTGACCGACCATGTCTCTTCATTTAATAGAGTAAAAAGTGACTGACACATTATGAGCTTGTTTGAAGCTTTTTATTTTTTCAATTTATAAAGAGAAATTATAATGAATGGAAATGAATTGTGGAGATTTAATTGAAGTTTAAAATGTGTAGTGACTGTTGAGTAGTTGTCAAATCAATAATCAAATCATAGTAGGTGAAATTATAAAGAGGAAAAATAAAGAGCTTCAAACAATTAGCTCTATATTTTTTGCATTGATAATACATATTTTTACTACAATTTATTATCTAATTCTAATATTTTTACAATTTAATAAATCATCTAATTATAAGCTAATTATATGAAAAAATTGTTTCACATGGTAAGCCATTGATTTTTTTTTTTTAAATAAGAAAGAGAATGAGTGAAGTTTAATGGCAAAAATTTATATATTACGTTAAGTCCCATAAAATATATGAACGTGATACTTGTTTGATCAACTTTAAAAAAATAGAAATTGGGTTACAACTCTTAGTTTGGACATGTTGTCACATTAGTTGGCGTGATATATAACTTTAGTGAAAATATTCGGGGTGAATAATTTTTGATAGATATATATATATATAACTTATATATATTGTAGGCATGGATAAGTCAAAATAGTGTACAAGTGTTTAAAAATGTGACTACACGAATCTTCATTTATAGAACTCGGCATTAGTTGACTTGGTAACTATTAGGATGCAAATGTGGCCCTTTGATATTTTTGTTTAATGTATTTTACTGCAACTCGTAGCTATACAGGTTTAGTTGAAGAAGGTTTGATGATGAGACATCAAAGTAGAGTTGAAGAGATTCAAAAAATTTCTGACAGCATGAACCAAATTCTTGGCTCCGCCCCTGGCGATCGAGATGATGATAACCAAAGGCATGTGGCATGATAAGAAGTGCATGTTAATTCATAACAAATTTAACCACAACTTTTCACATTTAGTGTTTCTACAGTTTGAATTTTGCTCATTAGAATTTTCAAATTATCTTTTGCACGGTTTCAAAAAATTGTATATAAATGGTGGAAGGTTATTAGACAAATCACATAGGACTGTTCCCCAATGGATCAACTCACATAGAGGTTGTTCAATGATCGATTTCATATAACCACATGTACATTTGACGTGATAATCTCGTCAGACGTATAGTAGGAGATTATTTTGACATCTATACACCCACATGTAATGGGGGTGCTCATAAAACTACTAAAGATACTCATTTTACTATTAAAATGTGAATGTGTCATCAATCTAAACAACCTTCCTTCTAGTTTACCACAAATCAGGTATCTAATTTTTGTTTTTATTTATTTATGGTCCGCATGTCGTACATTTGTTGTGCGCTTGTGTTAGACAATCTAAAAGACTTAGCACGCGGGTCATGACTCATGACTTGGAAATTTTATTAACTAATTTTCTTCTTGTGGAATATTCTAGGCAGCAGATCGAAATTTGCCCAAATATACAAGGAAAATACAAGTGAAATTTGTCCAGAGTCAATATTCAAAACTCAAACCTTTGAAATTTATAGTTCAGTTTTTCCATGGGATCCCAGCATCAGAAGTCCTTTACACACATCAAACTTTACTTGATGAGATCTGTTAACTCCATTGTGAATCAGATAGATCACTCTGTCCTCCTCCAATTTCAGCTCCCAAGTTCCACATTCATCGGCCATGGGGTTCGACGAGGATGACGGATTCCGTCATCGTAAAAGCAATTACGATCTTAATAGTAAGATCATGCTCACGGCAATAATTTCGTTATCTTTTGTGGTGATAATTGTCACCATCCTTCATATATATGCAAGATTCATTCTCCGACGCCAAGCACAGCGTCAGGCCGCCTTGCGCCGCATGGGGTTCGTCTCAAGTGCTGCCGTCCACTCCATCAAGCCACCAATATCCGGCCTTGACCCGTCCGTCATGGCGTTGCTGCCCGTGTTCGTGTTCAAGCAACCAAATGGAAAGCGAAGTGATGAAATTGAGTCAAGCTCAATGGAGTGTTCAGTTTGTTTGAGCATGTTAGAAGATGGTGAAATGGCTAGGACCTTGCCAAATTGTAAGCACACTTTCCATGCAGATTGTATTGACAAATGGTTTGAATCAAACTCAACCTGCCCTATTTGCCGGACGGAGGCCGAGCCCCGGCTGGTAGCCGAGCCGAGAGAGGGCATTGTAGGTGCCACCGGAGTTCCGCCGTCGGCTGATGGTACATTTAACTCGATGGAAGGAACATCAGATGTTGGAACTCTATCATCTGCTAAAATTGTTGGATCTAGTTCAAGAGTAAGTTCATTTAGAAGAATCCTTAGCTGGGAAAGATCATCTCCAAGGGTCCAATCATGTAGTCAAGAAGATGGCTTACAAGATCTCGAGAGGCAGTGATTATATTAATTATATATATTATTAAGGTAGAAGTTACATTCATATGGCGTTGGCTACTTCCTATACTCTTTCCATTTTGTGATTACCCAAAATAATTCACGGGAAATTAATGAGATTAGGATCACGGATGAGTTGATTCGTGCATTTCGATATGGTGGGCATGTCTACCTAGTATATATGTATTATTACTCGATCAGACTAGAAAATACAATACAGGTGAAAATTCTTCCATTTCAGGGTTTCTGAGTAATAATTCTCAAACAGCGATCTGCAAAAGAATATGGAACTATTTTATGCAGATTATCCACGACGGTAATAAATTTTTCAGTTGTATGCTTACTAGAGATGTGCAATTTTTATAACCCGAACAAAATAAAATATTTCTTCTTTTTTTTTTCCCGTTATTTACAATCCAGAACTACTATATGTATTAGAAATGTAATAATCAGGAGACATCATGTAAAAAATATTCAAACTTTTTGATTCTGACGTCAATAAAATGTAGTTTTCTATATTTCCACTTGCATAACATTTTATAAACAAATTAGTATTTGATAGAGTAGCAGAGAAAACATTTACTTTCTTGTATTTGGCTACCAAATTATGACTAATATATTATTATATATATTATATGAGGCATGCAAAGAAAGTCATTTAATTATTTAATTAGATTATACGGCTGCTAGTTGCAACATGTGAACTTTAGACTTGTATTGTGTATAGGTCAACCTTTGACTTGGGAATTACTTATTTGTTAAGTTATTCTTAAAAATTATGAATATTATTTGGAGCATTTTGTAAAATAGGCTGTAAGTAAGATATATATATATATATATATATGGCTACTCTATACGTTTCAAAAGGACAGTCTTCAAACTATAATCCAGCTTACTTATTCTCTTATTTAATGCGTATTATTATCAATAAACAAAAACTATTAATTAAAGTGAAATAATAAGTTAATGGGACAATATATATATATATATATTAGAAACTAATACTTTTCCAGTGATATTAATTAAATTTTCTTAAAATTTGTGAAAAGTAAAAGTAATTTATGTTCGTAGGACGAAATGAATAATATGTAGCAAAGAAAATAACATGGTAGAAGCATTTTGTTCTTTTTGAGACGATGCAAGAGAATCTCACGGAATAAAAGATGAATTTGTAACCTAATGAGTTTGTCTTTTAGAATAGAAAACTAATTCACCAAAGAGCATCTCCAACCCCACCATTTTTGTGCAAGTTTTATATAAGATGGTGCACCTTTTACACTATTTCAAAAAAAAAAAAAAAAAAATCTTAGGAGACATGAAATTGTACAATGAACAAGTAACATTGTAGAGATGACACAATTCTATTAGATGATGAAAAAGTGTCTATGTGATCAATACTTAATTGAATTGTGCCACATGAAAATTTCATTTATTTATATCACTTTTTCATCTCTCTCTAGAATTGCCTATTTTGAAAATCTATCCCCAACTGTGTGCCGGTGAATCAGGCTGGGGAAAAATGAATTTGAAACCAACCTGAGGCGGTTTCAAGTTGGGTTTGGTCGAGTTCGAACGCCATTTTCAGGTTTTCAGCATTTAGGCCTTTTTGGGGGGGGGGGGGTCTCAACCCAACCCAACTCAACCGTTGGGGTTGTCGGCTTAACTCCAACTCATTATACAAAAACTTTGCACCAAATGAATGATTTTCCTTAAATTTCATTATTGTTGCTAGCTAATCTACCCGTACGTTGCAAGGGAAATACATATATAATTCTAAAACAAGCTAAAGCAAACAATTAATTGAACGATAAAAAATAAAAGAAAAATATGTGCAACTACTTCCAAAATTGATATTCTATGTTAATTGATTGATTACTAACCAATATATGTGTGCAATCTATATATACAGCTACTTGTACACTTACTCGATTAATTAGGAAGACTGATGATTGCTTTGATTATTCAAATATAAAAAGAAATAAATAATTACGAATTTGATTGATGCACTTATTCAGTTAAACGCAATGCATGAAATAATTAAGAATTTGATTGATACATATACTTGGTTAAACGGAATCTAAAACATCTTCAAAGGTCAAAAGTTCTGCCTTAATAGTTGGGAGATGATTAAAAATCACTATGCAAAATTAAAAGAAGTAAAAAACAAAATTTTGAAAATTTGAAAAAAAAGATTAAGGTCAGTAAATAAATAGATTATTAAAATTACTATGCAAAATTTAAAAATTAGGCCACCATTTAGTTAGTATTATCAGATTATTATTAGGGTGAACAAAAAAAGATGAAAAAAGAAAAATAAATGAATATAAAAATAAAAAATAAAAAAGATATTATCAACATTAACTTGACATCAGATTTTCAATTCCTATAGAATGCCAGTTTAAAGTGGATTAGTTAGTATTATAAATATATAGATTACTATCAGGGTGAACTAAAAAAAAAGGAAAAAAAGAAAATTAAATGAAAATAAAAACAGAAAAATAAATAAAACATTAGCAACATCAACGTGACATCATCATGACATTAGATTTTCAATTCCTTAAGGGAGTCAGTTTTAGGCAGGAAAAATTAACCCACAACTTAGTTAATATTATAAATATATATATTATTATTAAGGTGAACAAAAAAGAAGAAAAAAAGAAAAATAAATGAAAATAAAAATAAAAAAATAAATGAGACATTAGCAATATCAATTTAACATCATCATGACATCATATTTTCAATTCCCTTAAGGTGTCAGTTTTAGGCAGGAACTCCACTTAGTTAGTATTATAAACATATACATTATTATCAAGGTGAGCCAAAAAAAAAGGGAAAAAAAGAAAATTAAATGAAAATAAAAAAAGAAAAATAAATAACACATTAGACATTAGTAACATCAACTTGACATCATCATGTCATCAGATTTCCAAATCCCTTAGAGAATCAGTTTTAGAACCCACCACTTAGTTTGTATTATAAATATATAGATTATTATTAGGGCGAACAAAAAAAAAGGAAAAAAAGCAAATAAATGACAATAAAAACAGAAAAATAAATGAGACATTAGCAATATCAACTTGACATTATCATGACATCAGATTTTAAATTCTCTTAGGGCGCGAGTTTTAGGCGAGAAAAATTAACTCACTACTTAGTTGATATTATAAATATATAGATTATTTGTTTAAAATTAACTTAAATTGCATTTTTATTTTAACTTGTAAGCTGACACCTCCAAATTGGAAAACTAATTAAATCACACTTTTGCACTTCAAAAGGGAAAAAAAATAAAACTTTATTCCATATATTCAAGCAGCAAAATAATAACAACAAAAAATTTTAAAAATAACGAAGAAATTCGACAAATACCATACAAATTAAAACTATCACCATAAATACTTTGCAACCTTTTTTAACTCCAAAAATACTTAGATTTATTTTTTATTTTTATTTTATTTAGTTTTTTATTATTTTTTAATTTTGCATACTTCAAGTCGCTGTGACCGTCAGCTGTTGACGCTAGTTGCTGGTCACCGGCAGCCACCCTATGGCCAGCGAACATCGTTAGCTACTTTACGCCATCCAAAGATCGTCGCTGACAAGTTTCCATCTAGGGTCATTTTTTAATTTCTTTTTTTCTTTTCATTTTTCATTTTTCCTTTTTTTCTTGCTCTTTTCTTTTTTTTTTAATTTCTTTCTTTTCTCTCTTTTCTTTTATCTCCTTTTTTTCTAAAATTCGTGCAACAAGATATGTTACACGTTTAATTCTTATACAATCTATTGTTATACGTTTTGAATTCATGTTCACAAAGTATCTTATATAATATAATTTGTTGCCAATATATTGTACTCTTAAATTTAACTCGTGTAACAATGCTTGCTACACAATGTAATGTTTGTAAAATAATGTATTTTACAGATTTTTCAACTCATAAAATAAGGTATGTTACATGTTTTAGCTCATACTAGTCTTTCACCAATCACCAGTACGTTGTAGGAAAAAATTTCACAATAATCTAAACTCTAAGAAGTTGAACAAATAGTTGTCATCAAATTCCTATCAGTAGTACACATTGAAAACATGTTAAAAATTATATTTTATTAAAACACTCCAAAATTAAAAATTTAAGTGAGTAAACGAAAATAAAAAGAGCCAAAATTAGATAGCCGGTTTGGTCATTATGAGTTCTGTGGACATCTATTCCGACAACTATTTGGATTTGTTCCAAATATGCAATCCATTAATGTACAACTTGTTGCAGTTATCAAATACTCAAAGAAAAATAAAACACATTTTGAATAGTTGGATGACAAAGATAGAGATGAGACTCCAACCCATACAATGGTGGGGATGGAATTGGCGCACGACCTATGAAAGGGTCAAATACATATGCATTGGCACATAAATAGTTTCTGTCCAAATTTGCAGCTCAATGAATTTTAATGAGAAACCACACAACGTGCCATTTGCTAAATCATCTCACGTAATATATAGACAAATCCGGATTTAAATGACGAATACAACATATATTTCCATATAAATTGCCCCAACCAAAAACCAAAGTAAAAAAATCTTCTTTTTGTTTTTTTGTTTTTTTTTTGTTTTTAAACACTACAAGAAATATAAGTAACAACGACGAAACTTAGTGACGAAAACTATAGTGTCCCTATAGGGTATCATCTATGGCGATGACCTCATGATGGAGGGTAGGACCGTCTATGTAGATTATAGCGGTGACTAAGTCACCGCAATAGGCTTATGTAACCATTAAAAGTAGAATCATTTGGGGCGATCCATCTTTCGTCGCCATATTTCTTAACCATAGCGACCATATATATAAATCGTCACTATATTTGTTGATCTATAGCAATGACATATAAATCTTATCACTATACGTTTGGCGGGAAAATTTCCTACCTTTGCTCATGTATTGTGCCGATGATAAATTATCACTATAGGTAGCAAGTTTGTCGCTATAATTGTAATAATTTATATAATAATACATATTATAAATACAATATAATAATTGAAAGTTCAACTAGTTTAGATGGTAAAGTGACTTGTGGGTGAAAAGGAGGTCTATGGTTCAAATCTTGGAGCTTGCATGTGTACTGAATTAAATGTGGCTGGGCTCCAAAGCCAGTTGGGTGAAATATTTTTTCTAAAAAAAATTTAATGACAAAATGGGTAAAATTTATAGTAGCGACATGTGAGTCGTCGCTATATATGTTGCTGTAATAGGCCGAAAATGTCATAACTATTGGTCCGAGCTTAAACTAACGACCCTGTGACCTCGAACAATCGCCGCTATAGACCCATAGCGACGACATTTGAGTCTACGGAGGCAATAAAAGTCGCCACTATAAGCGGCGGCATTTGTTGTAGAAAGTAACTGCAACAATTACTTACAACTCATGTTGGATTACCCAAAAATTGTTGAAAAACTCATGTTGGACTACCTCAAATTTTTTGAATGTGAGTAAAGAAATGAACAAGAAAGTCAGGAAGTAATTGAATTAGTCCGTATCAGAGTTGAAAAGATAAAAAAAAAAAAAAGTCAAAATAACGTCAAGTTCATACATTAGGTCATAATTCCACTTCATATTAGTATTTCCAACATTTGAGATGCATCTATTCCAAAAAAAGGCCACAGTGGCAGATTACATCTAGATTCAAAAGTGACCATTTGAGCAAAAGGATGGCCGCTAAGTTACATACCCAAGTCTTAGAACATCAAAGCTACTAAAGTACTTATTTAGTTAAACATTAAACTTTCCATAACACATAGGTTTATCAAGAGTGAACTCACATTAGTCTAGAGATGCATCCCCGTAACCCTTATCTCACTTTCCTCTATGAACATGCCAATCAAGCCATCGAGAGCCGTTGCCATCCATTCATGGTCATCTTGAAAGTCCCATGCTTAATCATCTAAAAAAAATGTAGAAGACAACTGAGTGAGCTCCACAAAGAAACCCCGTGAGTAGGCAAAATTGTAGCAGCATCAATAAACAAAATGAGAATCAGAATGGAGGACGTTGGTCTCATGAATTGCGAAGTGTCTCATGCATGAAGGACAAGTATTGATCATGCAAACACTTAACACAAGTGTCTTATGAAGGCCTAGGGACATCACACATGTCCAAGATGTTTATGCATGTCTTATTTTATTAATTTGGGCTCAAATAATAAACTTAATACATAATGGCCTAATTGTTGAATTTAAGTAGTAGAAGGTATACATACCTTCTTCCAGGCATACACAACTTAATTTTTATTATTATTTATTTAAGAGTTTTCGAAAAATTTAGCCAAAATTTTCATAAATAATTAAAGGAGAAAATTATAGGATATTACAGCGATATTGAAGTTATTGACCAGCCCCCTTACAAATTTGATGGCTCAATTGATTTCGTCATTGAATTTGATGAATTGATTGAGGTTTACATAATTTGAGTCGGATGGCCGAATCAAGTCATATTGAAGAGGGCAACATAAAAATCTGGAGCTTCAACATGAATGGATTCAAATGCAACTCTGGCATGGCAAGTTGTTGAGAATCTCATTTAAAGTTTCCAGAAATTGATGGCTACACAGGCAAGCTAATGACTATGAACAAGCACTTAATGAGAGGCAACCCATTTTCTTATCCCTTGTCTCTTCTTTGATTTTAGTTTTTTGCATTACATAGGGATTGTATTAGTTTTAGTCATGTTTTTTTTTTTTAGTTTATGTCAATTAATTTTATTCTTATCGTTGATCATATTTCCTAGCTCAATTTTTCTTAGCTTACTATAGAGACTCATAGTTTTCATTACACTCATTCAAACACATGGGTTGTTTTCATCAAACTTTAAAAAGAAAAAACAGAGCGAACTGCGCCCGACTGAGAAATGCAAACCAAGTAGCGGTTTGGTATTCAGCTACAGCCCGTAGACAGACCACGGTTTGCAAACCGCTATTGTACCACGGCCAACTATTCTTCTCCGTCACTGCTACCACCTTCGACAACCCATCATCTAGCACAAATGACCTCTGTTTGATTTGAAATTTTGTGAAAAGCTAGATCAACATGGTTAGTTTATTGTGTCAAAAGCCAGCTTGGGGAAGTCTAAACTTTTTGCACATTTTTGGGCTTGAATCAATCTATAGTAGTTTTGTCTCTTCTCTCCTCCTAAATACGGTCCCCTATCGTCCAGTGGTGATTTAGTTGGTTTGTGGTTTTAATTAGACTTAGAGTATATATCGGGAAGTTTATTAACAATTTGACCTACTACACTCATATTTGTATTTCTCTTGTCATTGTAGGTAGCATAGTAATGAAGAAAGAAGCCAGCACCCAAATGAGGGAAAGGAAAGTGCCAAGGCTTGCCAAAAGAAAATTCAACAATCTTTCTGTTCAAGAATTCTTCGCCTAGTATCTCAACATTTCTTGTTCATTCATATTTTATACATTGGGGGACAATGTATACATTAAGTTTGGAGAGGGGTTGCTTTTAAATTTTTTTTTTTTAAACTTTAGCTCTCCTTGGAATCGGTTTTAATGTGATCTTATTGGCAGAAAACAAATATAAAAATAAAAAAGTTTGAAAAATAAGAAAAATTGAAAAATTTTAAAAATCAAAGGGAAAAAAACAAGTTTTGTTTGCGTATTTGATTACCTTGCCAGCTGATTTAGTTGAATATCTTTGTTTTTATATTGTTCATTATTTGGAATGGAGCATTGCTACATGAACTTAGCTTTGTTTAAAATTGATTATTTATGTGAGACAAGTGATAGCCTTAATCCCACATCATTTGCGTAGAAAAAAGTAAACTAATTCTTAAATTAAATCACTCACTTCAACTGGTAAGAGGCATTTTGGGTAAGAACGGAAGAGTAAAATCATGCAGGCTTGGCCCAAAATGGACAGTATAATATCAAAGTGGAGCAACTCGTTACAAATGGTATTAGAGTAGAGCTTAACAGGAAATGTGGCTAACGAGTGTAACCTCAAAACCACATTGCTTGGATAGATAAAAAAGAGAGTAGTTATTACTTTAAAACCCCTACTCTAACTAGTATAAGACCTTTTGGGTGGAAGTCGAAGAGTAAAATCGTGCTAGCTAGGCCTAAAGTGGATAATATCATGTCAAAGTGGGTGGGTAGTTACAAGACATGTTTATTATTGGCATAGGTCATTATAGTCTGCACTTTAATTATATAAATTGTACAGTAGAAACTAATCAAATTGGAAAATTAGAATACCTTACCCTCTCTATTGTTTTTATTTGTCTGACGTGTTTTAAGTCTAAGTTTGGGGAGGGTTAAGCCTTAGAGATAATAGTGAGGTTGGTGATGATTCCGTACATGTTGTATTTGAGTGGAGTGTTTTTGGCTCACCAATAGAAGTTAGGCAATGACTGGATACTAGTGATATCATCCCTGCTCTTTAAGTCTTACATAGATATCTCCAGAGAAAAAAAAAAGGTAAGAAAAAGGCTTCCATGTGTCTTACAACTCTTCAAATCATATGACTTGAGCAATTAAGGATGTAGGGGTCCCTTAAAACCTGGTGCCCTGGATCAAATGAATCAGGAGTCATCAGCCCAAACCTCACTACAAGGGTTATATAGAAAGTCCAGTAGAAAAAATAGATTGCACATAAGACATATGAGGCGAATGTGGAAAAAAGGAAAGAAAATAAAAATAAAAAGAAAATAAGAAAAAAATGAAAGAAAAAACGAAGAAAAAAGTGAATTTAAAAAAGGGAAAAAAAAGTTGAAAAAGTGAATAAATAAGTAGCTTGAGTAATAAGAGCAAGACTATTGCTTTACATTTTTGGGATAGATATAACTAGTGGATTTAACTGCCTAGTGGATGTTTGGAAGGCTCGATCACTCATATGGAGAATCTTCATTAACTAGGCTAGTGTCTTAAATGGTAAAGCCTAACGGACTTGGTACTTCGTTGAGAGTTGATGAGAAACTTAAAACCTTAGAGCATACCCTCTGAAAGAAAAGCGATGGATAATATAAGTTGGAAAGTCAGCAAATTTTTGTTGCACATATTATTTTTGTTCTTTTTGTGTTTAATTATTTGCTTTAATTTTTATTGTCTGATGACGAACAATGGTTTAAATTTAGGGGACTTTGATAAGTGCTATTTTGCATTTATCTTGGACCATTCAAATTAAACTTTTATCATTTGTTTTCACCAAATTTCTACTTAATTTTGTTTGACTTTTGTTTATTTTAGAATTTGAACCCGATCTCGAGCAAATGGTGAAAGATGAAGGAGAAACAGATTAATTTCGCATGCTTTTGGGCGTCATGAAGACGAAATTTCCATGTTGAAGATTTAGAGGATTGTAGAAGATTAAAACAGAGGTTGAACGATTAAAGTTGCAAATTGTGGAGGACTAAACTGAATACAAATTAGAAGTTGAGGACCAATTGCATAAATAAATATTTAAATGTCAAACATAGGAAAATAGAGATACTTCATTTAGGCTTTATCCTTGGGCCCAAGTTATTGCACGAGGGTGGACCTGAAAGGGGGGACCGTCACTTGGAGGGTGTGCGTGGAGCCGTGGAGGGAAAAGAGAAAAATCACGAGACACGCGGCTTGAAAAAGAGAGCGCGGATTTTTATGGTGAATTTGTCAATTTTTCGGTAATGAGTTCTTATATTTATAATTGTTCTCTTATTCTTAGCATGCTTGGCTAGTAGATTGTACTAGAGCTAATGATGAAATCTACTTTTCTAATTAATTTGAAGTACTTATTTTTGTATGTTCTAGTTTCGTTTATTCAGGCTGATTGTTTATTACTCTCTAATTCTAATTTAATTTGATGCTTGATCACTATTAACTCGTGTTGTTTTTGAGAGATGTTGTTTTCAAGAGATTTTTCATGAATATAGCACATCATCATGAATGCAGAGTTCTATAATAAATAGAGATACTATAGTACTCTAAAATCGCTAAAGAATAATCACAGTTGATTAATGCATACCATATGTTCAAATGCTAATTAGAGACAATTAATCTCAGATATAGCTTTGGAGAAAAGTATACGTCTTTTTGCAGCTATCGTGAATAGGTCTTATATCATATTGTCACTGACGCCCAAGTAGTAGATGACAACCATCCATAGGGACAATATTACGATATTTCATCTTTGTATTCTTTCCAATAGAAAATGAAAAAAGGTAGCGGTTGTTTACCTGTATTTCATTATCTTTAAGTTCAATTTCTCCACCATTTTTGTTGACACCACATTTCCAAATCTACCTCCATCAATTATTAGTTCACAACCCTTACCATGAGAAATGCACTTTGTGTGGAAAATATTCTTTTGAAGCCAATCATCTTTTTCTTCTTCTTGATTTGTGTTTAAGCTTTTGTGAACCACTAATGAATCTTCATGATCTAAATAAATAATTTCATCATCTTCTAATGGATTTTCTGGAACATCTTGTAGGCTTTTGCCTTTGTCACAATATCCTAAAAATTGCCTTATTAAAATAATCCTCATCAGTCAACTCAATCGAATAACTCTCAAACTTCTTCATCGAAAGTAGGTGGATCATCAAAACAATAATTATCATTTACATTTGTTTTCGACCTTATGATTGGAATCACAATCAAGACTGTGAACTCCATGAACATGATGAGAAGAAGAATAATCACCATGGGTGTGATCATGAAAAAGATTTTCTTCCCCACTTTGATGTCTATCCTCTAAATTATTTTCATTGTTCTCATTGAGCTCATATTTGCAGCTGTTGTTGAAGTTCATGCACTTGCCTTCTCAATTCTTCATTCTCAACATCGGAAGAGCACACGTCCAGCACAACGACGATAACCAACCATGGAACCTAAAGCTCTGATACCAATTTGATGCCAGATTGAGAGAACAAAGAACGAACAGCTCACCACCTAAGGGAACGCCCTCGGGATATAGATATCACCACCCAAAGCGACTCGACATAAGTTATAGGGCTGAAAGTAACTCACTACTCTTGAAATCCACCAAAGAGATGCAAAGCTAATAGAAGAAAGTATAATAAACTTCTCAAATAAACTTGAGTTATATCTCAAACTTAAATTCTTCATGGGTTACATGGAGTGCCTTTTGTAGTAGAGATTTGGAACAACTCTCCAAGTATAGACAATTACCAAAGAAAATTATATAAATGAAAAGGGATGAATTCTAAGAGATATATTCGTGTATGCAATGGTCAATTAGCACTTAGTCTTCTAAAATTCTAGGAAAGATGATACTAGTCCACTTGGGTAGCTAGGAAGGCAGATTGGCAGTGTGGAGTAAAATGTCAATAACTTCTTGTAGAAACGTCCAAATCGAGATCAATAAAATTCCTTGTAAGGAGACTTCAAGATCTTTCTGACGGTACCTTATTTTTATGTAAAAAGTGATATGGATAGAATTTGTAGTAGAGAAGAAGGAGAACAAAGTAATAAAAAGGCAGATTAATTTAGAGAGAAAGAGATCAATATGGCGAATGGATAATTCTTTTCATATTCTTCAACATGTTAAATACAAAATGCAAGACCTCAATATAAAGACTAACAAATAACCCACTAAGCTAAAATCTAGGGAAATAATAACAACCATATCTTGTTGAATAAATTGAAACGTACCCACTACCTACTATGACCAGGTCAATAACAAACCACGTTTAATCCATGTAAACATTAGGTCAATAAAAAACCACATTTAATCTAGGCAAACATCCATCGAAGATAATGACCATATCATTCCACCCCCCTTAAAGATCCTTGCCCACAAGGATCGTTTCCCCATGTTCATAATAATTTTGACAGATCGGTGATGCAATAATTATCTGACATTGTCCCGCTGTTATGCCTATTCTCATCTGAATGTGTGTGGCCAAAAGATCCACATGGAGATCTTGAAGGTTCATCTTGAAATATACTCCTTTTTTGACAAAGTTCAATTTCTTCAAGCCAAGAGCAATTGATGAAAGAGCTGTGGCTGAAATGTTGCAGCACCAAAACGACTCATAGATGACAGTTTCATCCATTGGCATTTTGATTTGCTCGTGGACTATAAAAAGGGGTTCCTCATCGAAGATGGGAGGACCGTCATAGGTGTAATTGTCTTCATTGGGTTGTTTGGGAAAAGGAGAATATTTAGCTGCCAAAGCCTTGATTTCAAGATGGGAAGGATTTGGACGTAGTGAGGGACGAAGAGCTTGAAGCTCGATTATCACCAATTGCATGGTAGCATTAATTTGATCAAAACGCAATTCATGTCGAGCAAACATTTCATAGATTCCACTATGAATTCAGCATCCATGGGTTGAACGGTGATGCCACTGATAGGGGTAGAATTTGTAGTAGAGAAGAAGGAGAACAAAATAATAAAAAAGCAGACTAGTTTAGAGAGAAAAAGATCAATATAGGGAATGGATAATTCTTTTTATATTCTTCAACATGTTAGATATAAAATGCAAGACCTCAATATAAAGATTAGCAAATAACCCACTAAGCTAAAATCTAGGGGAACAATAACAACCATATATTGTTGAATAAATTGAAACGTGCCTACTCCCTACTATGACCAGGTCAATAACAAATAAACCACGTTTAATCCATGCAAACCTCAGGTCAATAGCAAACCAAGTTTAATCCATGAAAACATCCATAGAAGATAATGATCATATCAAAAAGTTGTTGAATAATTCCATAAATTCGTAGAAATTGAACTTCCCAGAATCTATGCGTTGGAAACTAGCATACCATGCAAAGACTAGATATCTCTTGGTTCAAGCGTTGTAAAAGATGATACTCCGGTATCACAGACCCAAATTAAAGTTCTTAGTATAGCACTAGGGTTCAATAGAAAGATGTAAAGAGTTGTAGACCTTAGATTTAGCCTTCCTATGTGACACATCTGAAATACAATCTCCATATTACATTTCATACTCGGTGTAAAAGAGTTTGTCAAGGCTAGCACATATGCCGGTCGACCATGATGAATTTTACATTGCTTCCCGGACATGTGTTTGATTGTAATGTCATGCTGCAGTTGAAGCCCTTGCGGAACTGCCCGGAAAGGAGATTTTTACCAAGGATTTAGGTAAAAATGCTAACAGAGCCCAGTAAAAACTAACTTCTTAGTAAAGTCCAAATTGAAATCGGTAAAGTTCTTTGGAATCCTAAGTTTAAAACCTTTTCAATGGTATCTTACTTTATTTTATGGCAAAAATTCCTGCAGTGTTCTATTGTTTGGCAGTTGCGCTGAAGATGGCTGGCTGGCGATAGCAGTACTTTTGTGGTGTTTTTTGAGTGGTGACGATTACAAATGGTGTTTTTCGATTGTTTGTTATAATAATTTCTGTCATTTTCGTAATATTACTCCATGCCTTTTATGCAGTTGCGTTTTAATTGAGACCATTTAAAAATATATGGATCTACCAAATCAGCATTGAAGATACATTAGAAAAATTAATGGATGCCACACTAGTTGAAATCATTAGCACTAATTAATGCATTTTTTTCTTCTGAAAATTGTATCTAAAATATAAGAAACAAATGCGAGCTGAATTTATTCCTGGCAATAAAACAGTGAATCAAACAAACAAAGAAGAAAGAATGCTTACTGCATAAAAAACTTGAGCTAAAACTACCTAAAAATTTAAAAAAAAGAAAAAGAAAAAGAAAAGGTAAAAATCAGTAGCAGCCAAAAATGATTTGAGCCCAGATGAACCTTTCTACTCTTGCAGTGTTGCAATTGAGTTGCTAAAAACTCTGCAAAAATGGAGTCCCAATTACGAAGTGTCGTTTAAAATTCTCACAGCATGCAAAATAAAGCAATATAAGAGGGCATCTGTTTAAGTACCTAATTAGTATATTTTGATTCAGTTTTGTGCTTCTGGCTGGTGTTGTTGGTCCTCTCCACTAGGAATTTGAAAACCAAACTTGAAATGGCTACCGGAATTCAAAGATTGGTGGAGATGAGTACTTGAGTGTGAATTATGCTGGATCATGAGGTTTGAGTAACTGGACTGAAAGATTTCTCTCTGGGAAATCGGTGGAAAGTTGTGTGTGAAAAATGGTTGCTGAATTTGGGGCATTGCATGAGATTCAACAAGAAATCCAACCCGATTTTCAGCACCACTTCCACTGGCAGCACTATTCCAACTACACATTCTTTGATAGTTTTCGACCTGAAATGTTGAACCAGCAGAAGGGCCGGAATTATTAGGCCTCCAATTTTGGTCTTGCAGTGTATGAAGCGAAAGGCCGAGGTCTTGATGAAAATTCTGAAAATTATTCATCACCAACGATTTGGTTTCACCGGAATTTGTTGCAGGGAAGAAAGATTTGCTGGTGTTAATGAATTCAGTTTCAGTGTCAGGTTCTGGTTGAATAAATGAAGATTCTGATTGATGAATTTTAACTGATCTTGTCCCACTTGGATTGGACTCTGAATGTTGTGGTAGCCGGTCGAGCTTATCAATGGCTTCTTTCGCCTTGTCAATGAGCCAGTCAACGGCCTTGCTTGGCCGGTCATAGCCTAACCGGTCCTGCAAGTCGTAAAATTGGATTGCGGTGTTAGCAGAAAGCCTAACTCTTCTGTCCCGTGGACCTTTCGCGGTGTATACTTTGCTGTGCCTGTCCTTCTGGCTGGTCGACCGGAGAATGTGACCTCCTTGAACTTGGACTATTTCTCCTTCTACTCCTTTACCCTTCATTCCAAATTTTCCTGCCCTACTTGCATGTTCTGTTCAGTGATAGATTTTTGTTCTCTTCTTCTTGATTAATTCCGCTCCTCGAATATCCCGACTAGCTAGAGCTCTCTCTCTCTCTCTCTTCGCTTTCGAGTTTCTCCCTTTGTCTCTCTTGACCTAAAGTTGATGCGGTTAAGCTTTGCAGGTTGCAGTCTGAATCTGCAACCGTTTGAAAATGCCCAAAAGAGTGCTGTTAGTAAATTTTACAGAATGGAAAGCTACCCTTCAAAGAAACTTTGCTCAAAAGTAAAGATAAATTAAGTTCCAGAAAAAAGGAAAAGGAGAAGGCAGAAAGGTTAGAGCTTTATCACATAAGAAAAGGGAAGGCGGTGGAGGATTAATTAAGGATTGTACTTTGGGCTACCTATAAGAATCCAATTCCCAAGCTAGAATTCTTGTTAGAAAAGTTGAAGAATATGTGATGAAATGAATGAATATATATGGGAAAAGGTAGATATATCAGCAAAGCCACCCGTGTTTATGTTGAGGATAAATCCATTCAATATATAAGGATTTGGACTATACTTTTTAAATATCTGAGTCGGTCAGTAAACTCTGAACAATATAAAAATAAATACACAGATTCTAAGATTGATTTACTCTCATCATATCTTTTGGAGGCATGTTAAGAATAAATATAAAATCAATTATAATCAACATACAAGGGTTTGAGCAACTCCCATTATTAACATAGTTATCCTTTTAAATTGGAATCCCTTTGAGGCGACTGTGTATATTGAAAAATGAAAGATTCGTTAGTTGAGTGCCTTCATTATTATTATTATTATTATTATTATTATTATTATTATTATTATTATTATTATTATTATTATTATTATTATTATTTGTGAGTGCACTTCCCAGTTCCCACCCACTCCCATTCAAGTTTGATAGTGATTCTTTAACAGCATTAATTATGGTCTCAATTACTTGCCAAGTTTTTCCAGTGAAGTGTTACCTAAAAAGTCATGCACGTTCCATCCAAATGATACAGCCAATATTTTTCTTCAGCTAAAAAAATTCCAGTGATTCAAGAATATTGTATACTGATCACTGTTAGTTGTACTGTTATATGAATTTCTTCAAATCCAACCCTAATTAAAACTCGATCTAACAGTAACATCAAATAGAGACATTGTACGTTTTAAAAGAAAATGGGAGCTTTGTATCCAGGCTTAACTTGGTGCATAAACAATTTGTTAGTTTAGTTAACACTTCTTGCTCGTAAGCATATGACACATCTGCTTCAAGTACCATGTTTGCACTCGACGTGCATGTGTAATAGCCTCGTTAGAAGAAGAAAAAATCTTGGTGAACATATAGCCGTCAATTTTGTGTACTCAAAGTAGCGTTTATTATGTTTTATTAACTTTTAATAAAGAGGATCAAAGTGCGTACTTCACGACTTCATTTTATTTTTTTCATTTTTATTACTTTTTTGGTTAAAAGATACTACACGACTTCATTATGTGTGCGATGTAGGACATATGGGATTCATTAATATTCAACTATAAATGTACCTTTTTTTTGGGGAGTGGGGGTATGTTTGTAATTCCCGCCTCATAGTTTAGAGAGCATAATTTAGAAAAGTGCTCTTCCGATCTCAACAAACAAGCCATCCATTAGATTTTGAGTATTATTATACAAGGTTTCAAACAATCATATCTAAATAATTTTTTGATACTCCTCCCATCCCACCAAGATAGTTTATCATACTATTTTCGTTCATCCTAAAAAGATATTTCACTTACCATATTGACCATATCTTTATTTTTTCGTTTTTATGTATACCCCTAATTAATATATTTGTTATTACTTTACATCAATTATAAATGCATTGAAAGTATTTTCAAATAATTAATTTTTTTAAGTACAATTATATTCTGCATTGTAGCAGTACAACTGCACATAGCTAGATATATATCATATTGAAATACAACGCAAAGAAATCAACAATATGCCAAATGAATCAATAATGCAAACCCGCTATGCAGTGGACTACAAACTACAATAATGTAGATAGACCCCCATTTATGAAAAATACATGTAATATTTAATGTTTCAACTATATTAGCAGTTATTTCTTAATCTGTATGAAAATAACTAATAGATTATCTTTGTGGGATGAAAAGAATATTATTTTATTATTATTGTTTCCCAGTGATATGATAAAACTGGTAAATTTTTTAGGAAATTACCCTTCACGAATTGCAAAAATTACTTCACTTGTCACTAGTAAATATTAACATGCTCAAATATATGGACAGACAATTGAACACTGTTCGAAATTTGAAAGAGAAAAAATGTGTAGGTGGACAATTTAACTGTCTAGAACGTGAATCTGAAATAAATTGAGAAGTGTAAAAATGGCCATTTTGTTCCATGTTTTCAAAAATGGACATTTTTTCTTTTCCAACCTCTAGGTTTTTCAGACGTGTGCTCTTCCGATCTATTCCTTAAACTTAAAAAAAAAATCCTTAACTTAATTACTTGTTCAACATTTCAGTCCCAAATTTATACACATAAGCTAATTGGTGTAATAAGTACCAACTTATTGTTAGGAGAGCGAGATCGACTCATTAAACTTTCATATTAGTGTTATGAAGAGTCTCAATCCCACATTAGCTAAGCGAAGAATAAGAGACCAATTTATAGGGCAAGGACTTACTCTAACTGGTATGAGACTTTTTGATGAAAATCTAGAACAAAACCATGCGAATATCATAACAAAGTGGATCTGGTCGTTACCAATGGTATTAAAGCTAAACGTAATTAGAAGAGTGGCCAACGAAAATGAGCAAAGAAAATTAAAACAATTTGTAAGTTAAGAGCCCCACTGCAATTGGTATGAGATATTTTAAGTAAGAATTTAAGAACAAAACTATACAAATTAGGAGCAAAGCAGTCAATCATGTCAAAGTAAATCACGAGTTATAAGTGTTCTCAAACGACCGCCAACCAGTTACTTGATGGACCCGTAAGCCTAATTAAAACCACAAACCCACCAGCTTTTCTAGACGATGATCAGGCAAATGATTTTCCAATACAAGGAATATAAAAGAGCTTTCATTCATGGAGAAACTTGATTCGTGCAATATAGGAATAAAGTGCAGATATTCTATTCTGCACAAACCCAAAAAGAGCAAAAGAAGAAAAAGAAATTCATTAAAAAGACATGTTCTTTCGCTTTCGATTACTGTCGTATTTAATTTCCATCACACGCACCGCCAATTGTCTCCACACCGGAAACGTGGAAATCTTATCATTAGAGTATTCACAAAATTTTCTTTGAACACAATTTTGATATTAAGGGAGAAAAAAAAAAAGGGTGGGCGGAGGAAAACTATTTTGCTATCCCGGCCATATATGTCGAGTTTGCTAATTATATTTTTGTCGTTTCTTTTAGAGGGTGAGAACATTTAAAAAAAAAATTTAAAATAAGGGCGGGACAAAAAAGACTTATGCACCCTAAAAAATGTGGGGAAATGAAGTATATACTCTTACCAAATCACTCGATCAGTAAACAAGTAATGAAAAGTAGCATTATTCATCACATATTCATCCTTCCTAAGTAGCCAAAATTCAAGGAAAATCTTTTGTTATCTATAAGTAGTTTGGCAACGCTTTAATGTTTACCTATCTATTTCGTTATGAATCGTCATGAGGTACCATCTTATAATGCGAGCGTTTTTTCAAAGAGTAATATTATTTATCTAGATAAGAGACTAATTGGTATTGATACATTGGAGATGGGTGGAGATACATAAATATATAAATGTGTATTAATTTATTTAATAATCAATAAGGAAACGACAGCTAAATCTATCCCTAATCCAAATAAATAATACTATTACTTTCCACAGAAGCATTAATTGATTGGTCAAATAAAATGGTCAATAAAATTATATGAGGTAGCAGTTTGTAAATTAATTACCAACAATTTTAAGGAGACTTTTGTTAGTTAGAACATGCTATTTATGGGTAATTATTCAACCAAATTTTTTACAATATAAAGCAAATTTACTGCCTTATTTTTAAATTATTAATTACAAATAGTATCTTCCAGTTAACTATGGTGGCAACTACACTAAAAATGGTAGGATCATCAATAGTGGTCAGCAAATTTTATTTTTGGATAATTTACTTTAATTAAAAGGTCAATTTTAGATCCGGTAAAGGTCTTGTAAATTTGAAAGTAGCGTAATTATATTGACACCATGATTTTTACTAATTGATGTTATATAACACTGCTAGTGCGAAGCACCAGTCTGTGTAGTAATACATGTGACATTAAATGATAAGTAAAGTAAGAAGTAAGAACATACAACCTAGTTGATATACTAATCATGCCATGTATTATTCTTTTTTTTACTAAATACACCACACTTTAATTGTATTCAATATCATTCATCTTTCCAAGATTTTATTTTAGACTAAGGCATTAAAATTTCTTCGTCATATTTTTATTCTTAATCGTTGGTCCGTTATTACATCTTTGTCTAACAATGATTTCCTTCTAAAAATTTTGACATGAAAACCTCTAATAAGTAAAAGGAAAAACAAAGAAAAATCTATAAAAATAAAATTACATATTTTCTTATGATTTTAAGAAATACAAATGAAATTTTTTAAATAACAATCATCATTTAGAAACAAGAGAGAAAAATAAATAAAATGTTCAAAAAATGCAATAAAATTTTTGGGACACAAAGTTTATAAGTTTTAAAAATTAAGGACCTTCATAGTAATGAAGATGTAGTGTAATTATAAAAAACTATAATGTGAACATAATTTTCCCTCAAAAGAGGGAAAAAATTTTTTATATTTCACCCCGTCAAAATTAATGCTTTTTTTCTGAAATGTAATCAAAAGTGAACATTCCCATGGGAGCCCAAAGTATAATATATACACACATATACGGATACATATATATACTACCTTCTTCCTATAAAAATAGGTCCATTTTCACAAGAGCTAAGCAAATTTCAACGAATAGCGTTAGAAAAATAAAATTTAAGGTTATTTTCTTGATTTATCATTTTATTTATAATCCTATTTTGTTGATAATTATACGTATTAGATTAAATTGGGGTATATAAAAAATAATATTACAATTATACTTCTAATAAAAGAAAGTGAGTTATATTTCGAGGTGTGCTCTTCCGATCTTGAAAGAAAAAATAATACAAGCATAACTTTGTTAAGATTTTCTAAGAAGATAGATTTGTCTCCAGGGTTCAGAGACAGATCTGTCAATGTGGCCCTTTATGTGGCCGCATGAGCCTCAATGTGCGGCACACCCGGCCGCATGGGAGATCGGAAGAGCGTCGTATATGCGGCCACACAGGTGTGTACGACGACACCGTGCGGCTGGGTGTGGCCACAAGGGTATATGCGGCCGCACGGTGTGGCCGTACACACTTCTATATGGCCGCATGGACAGATCTGTCTCCAAACCCTGGAGACAGATCTGTCTTCTTAGAAAGACTGTAACTTTGTTGGACTGAGGTAGTTTACTTAGACTAGTTCATATTTCTTTATTATCTAGACTGGAACTCCAGCCTAGCTCGTATCATTAAATTAGGGTATATGTAGATATAAGAGCATTCATGATGGATGCGCTAATTTTGACTAGACATAAACAATTAAATGACAAGTGTACAAATTAATTTTGACAATTATTTAATTATCACATTAGATTAGATATGTTAAATTAAACTATTAAAGTTGATTCAAGTCCAAGTGATCATCATTATTCTCCAGAGTTAGCTATGATAATAAGTGGAATCAGGATAGTTGGAGTTAAGGTCAAGTTTTAAAGAAGCATGAATTATAAATCTATATATTAATTAAAAGAACTAAGCCTCAGCATCTTTTGTACCCAATTTTCCCGTCTTTTTTATTTTATAAATCTTATGGTAATTTTTTTTTTAACAAAAGATTTGGAAAACGGACTTGGAGAAGATTTGAATCTATGACAATTGACTTCAACACTCAAGCCTTAACCTTGCCCATTTTCTTTTTTTTAAACATTTTCACTAATAAGTAAAAATATAAAATCTGCCTAATCCTTCTTAATTCGTCCGTTCACCATCTTCGTCATGTATGTTGGTAAGTTTAATGTTATTTGAATATTTTGTTTTGCATTTTATAAATTTTTAGAATTTTTGAAAATGTGGCGGGTAGCAGGTATTTTTTATCTACTCGACCTGAACTACCTTGCCCTGTACTCGATTCAAACAGCTACGGGTCGGGTAATGGGGGAAGCGCATTCAACCAAAACATTTGATAATTATAGGGGTGACACATTTAAATTTGATGATATTGTACATTTGTCGTTGAACTTATGTCTTCAAATGTATTGAATGATAGTAATAGATTTTTTCGCATTATTGTATATGCATGAGAGATTAGATAAAAAATGTAGATTATTTTTTTAGCGATCTTGAATTTCACGATTACTAGGTCAATTGATCTTATCGATTCAAGTAGCGTATACTTCTGTTTTTATATTTTGTAGGAAGTGTAAATGTTATATATTTATTATGCAACTATCTAGTGATATATTTTAATTTAACTAGTTATCAATTATATAATTATAAACTTTTCATTCTTTCTTTTCTTTTTTCTTTTTTTTTTCTTTTTTTTTGGGCTGCAAACAGTAACATTATAAACTTTGTTGTAGATAGAAATTCATTTTTCCCCTAAGAGGATTTGTTGATGTTAAATTTAGCTTTCGACTCAACAAACAAGCTTTTTATTCGTAGGAGACTCGTATTTGAATATAAGCAATAAATTTAAAAAATTAAGGAATGTTGGTATTAAATGGAAGACTGTAAATGTCATGAAGACAAGAAGAATGTGATTTTGGTATCGAACCCCCTCTCATTTCTATTTGCCTCTATTTATAGTGTACATTTGCTTCCTTGTACAGGGATAATGATTACATGAATTTAATGCTGGTCCCATAAGGATGATGTAAGTGTCAAATCGACTGAGATTAATCCTTCACTTTTGACTAATGGCTGTTTAAGTCATGCATGGGGCCGGTAACCACCGTTTCACATTTAATGCTAGAGTCCCATCAGCCGTAAGTGATAAGATTTCCAACGTGGGTTCCCATGCTCCTATTCAATTGGCTTGCTCGCTAGGTATGGTGCTACGTCCGGGTATTACGAGCTAGCTACCTCAGCGCCCGATGACCTGGACCGTAAGAGTGCTGGAATGGATATCCGCCATCCAGGTCGCTGAATCAGGCCTCAAGGTCTTCTGGTCGTTAGGTCGCAAGGTCGTTGAGTTAGGTGAGGTGCTTAAGGCCTATTTCCAAGACCCTATACCTATTGACCATTGTTGACCTTTGACCTTCGCTGACTTTTAAGACCCTGTGGCTAAAAAATGCCCCCTCAAGGTCGTTGTTCCTTGACCTTAGGGGTAGCGGCCTTAAAGGTTAGTTGGCGATCCTCTTGGAACTTTTTGCCATCTGAAATTTGACTCTTTGAATTTCAAAAAAGGTTGAGATGGCGCTCTCTGCCTCTTGTCTACCATCTAATGGAATGGTGTGTTCGAGGACTTAAAGGCAATAATCATTACTCCGAATGTTGCCTCTTCGGTTCCCAATGTCCCACGCAGTCACTACCCTTTTATCTTCCCTCAAACTCTATTTATACTCCTCCATTCATTCTCTTCTCCCTTTTACATTGTCTTGCTTTGTAGTCAGCTTCCAGGAGATTTCTGTTGCTATTATTATCAAGCTTCCTTGATATATGTTGATCCCTTCCTGGTGTTCTTTAAGGCTTGGAAATAGTCTTAGTGCTAAGGTAATAATCTTCTTTTCCTGTTTTATAGGGAACTATTCTACAAACGTATCAGAAACCCTGGGTAATCTTCTAGTATCTGAGGAAAGTTCATGAATGGAAGGCAGAGAGGGATTTCTTCTGGTGAGTAAAGCAAGTGGAGAGGTAGCAGTAGATGTGGAATGGTCCATGGATGAGGAGACAGCAAGGGCAACACTAGAGCTGGCGCCTGAGGTCCAGTTTGATTGGACAGATGATAAGAGTGAAGAGGAGGATGACGAGGAGGAGGTGAGTTCCAGTGGAAGGCCTCTGATAGCGGTGATCAGCGATAAAGACCGGCCGTGGGTCTGTAAGTATATTCCTTTAAAAGAAAAGAGACTGACCTGCACTTAGTAAGGAAGAATTATCGAGTTCTTGATCATGTCATACTTTGGGTCCCCCATGAGGAGGAGCGGGCTCATCCCCCTCCCCAGGGAGTGTGTGGCAGCAAGCACCATAATGTTTAAGGCCAGCTTTCGTGTTCCGCTCCCGCGACATGTCACTAGGCTGCTAAGGTCTTGGGGAATTGCCCACTCTCAAATTACTCTTGCGGGCTAGAGGACTGTCATTAAGGTCCTCGCGCTATGGCAACGCAAAGGATGTGGATATCTTAGCCTAGAGGACTTTAATTCGTACTATATGCTAAGGGCCTCACCCTCCGGGAGAGGGTGGTTTCACATAATAGCACGACCTAAGGCTGGGACCTTAAATTTCTGGAGAAACTTGGTAAAAAGGGGCGTCTAAACCCAACCCTAGTTAGAAAGAGAGTTGGTTCTTGGTGGAGGGGCGAATGGAGGAGCCCACTGAGTCCTGACGGCATGGACACGAGCATCACTACTAGCTATATGGAACCCAGTAAGCATTTTTGCGATAGAGCTTCCTCCACGAGCTGATAGCTTGGCACTTAACTGTATTTCTTTTCTTGTTAAGTATCGATTGAGGTCAAGCATTACGTGTGCTCTTCCGATCTCTCCATTGTTTCGGGAGCAAGCAGAGATCATAGCCCAAATAACAGAACATCAATGCCACGTCGTGGATCTGACAGACGAGGATTTCCTGATAAGCACCGGCCTGTCTGTCCCCACGACCGAGCACATTTCTAGGAACTCAAGCAACTGTAAGCTGTTCCCTTTACATTTGGATAACCTACTTTTTCGATATTTTTCAATGTTCTGACAGTTGTTCATTTCCAAGGAAGAAGTATCTTTCCAAGGGCTAAAGATGGGCTATTCGAGAGGCCGAGAGGAAGAGAGTTGCGAGGAAGAAAACAAAAACAATGTGTGATAATGCTGAAGAGATGAGGACCGTTGAACAGCTCACCTTGGCCTTGAGGAGGCAGGAGGAGCAAAATAGAATGAGATAGGATAAGGCCGTTGGGAAAAGGCCTATGAAATCTGACGATCCAATTGCCTCAGAGTGATCTGGAAAGAGGTAATTAGCCATCCGGAACCCATGGCCAACCCTTCCTCCACTCTCCCCGCTGCTCTTGTGCCCTTGCATGCCGTGAGGAGTGACCTGCTAAAGGGCCCCTTAATGTTCTGGGTGAAGATCTTTATCTCCTAGTGGACCAAGCTCACGGGGCCGAAATAGAGAAATTCATTGGCAAAAAACCGAAGGCGCTGCTCAAGTTTAACTTGGCCAGGAAGCCCTTTTTCGCTAGTGTCCCAGGGATGTCTGGGCCTATTACTGATGCCATGAGTAGCGTAGCATAAGGCTGGTCTAAGAAGTGGGAAGGCTTTGCCGCCAGCTCGACGATGGCAGAGCTTTTGCAAGGTACTATGGTGATGCGAGATCGGTCAGCTATCTGGGATGAACATGCTATGGCCTATATGGGGTATTTCCTTAGGGAGAATAGAAAGCTCTCTGGCCAGGCGGCTAAGGCCAATAAGGCCAAAGGGGAGGTAGAATTAGCTCTTAGAGAGAAAGAGCAGGAACTTCATGTCTCCAAAGGGGAGTTAGCCGATCTACAGACCAAACTCGAGGCCTAGAAGAAGAAGTACGAGGACTTGGAAACTCAGCTGGTGACTGAGAGGTCAAGCCACGAGCAAGTCCTTAGGGATGCCAATAGAAGAGCTATTGCTGGCGAGCTTGTTGGATATCAGGAGGCGGTTGTGAAGTACAAGGCCTCTGAGGAGTTCAAGAGTGCTAATGCTGGTCTTTACTACAAAGAGATCCTTGGAGAGATCATAAAGAAACATCCTGAGTGTGACTTAGCTTTTCTCAAAGAGTAGGTCACCAAACTGAAAGAGGAGAGTGGCTATGTGAGCTCTGACAAAGAAGAGAAAGAAGTCGAGATCATATCTCAAGTCGAGGCGCCGACTCTTGTCAGAGAAAAAGTGAAGATCCCTGCTACTGATAGGGAGCATGCTGAGGACGCTGCCTCAACTGCGGGGTTTGAGTCCATAGCTCTAGCTGTGGAGAACGTGGTCTCATACTTCGAGGGCTAGGGCTAAAAGTTTTTGTACCCCAGTTTTTTTTACATTTTGTAATCATCGATGAATACCATGAAAAATTGTTCAGGTGTTAGCTCGCTTATATATTGTCAAAGCAACTTATCATCCGTCATTCTTATTTAATGGAGAACTTGTCTCCGCTTATGCCTATTTGTTTCGGAACCCAAACATATCCTATACCAAGTGTTAGGACGTTTTACCAAGAAGCTTGTTCTAGTCTGAGGTCTCCTACACGTTGTCATAATGGATCGAGGACTTTTCTGAGTGTGTCCCATCCAACTGGCAGCTTGCTTTGATCCCTTCAAGCTAGGATCCTTGGCAACGTGCCCCCAAGTGTTGGAGCCGGTTCAAACTTTTGGTTGCGGGTCCTCTTAGTTAGCACAGACTACAAGCTTGTTATAGTCGTTGAGCGTGAATTCTTCAACTTGAGTGCAGACTAAAAGCTTGTTCTAGTCATAGTCAAGTGTCAGGTCGGTAGTTAGAAGCTTGTTCCAGCTTAGATAGCAGACCTTTAAACTTAAGTGCTGACTAAAAGCTTGTTCTAGTCGTTGAACGCGAATTCTTCAACTTGAGCGTAGACTAAAAGCTTGTTCTAGTCATAGTCAAGTGTTAGGTCGCTAATTAAAGCTTGTTATAACTTTGATTGTAGACCTTTAAACTTAAGCGTTGACTAAAAGCTTGTTCCAGTCGTTGAGTGCGAATTCTTCAAATTGAGCACATACTAAAAGCTTGTTCTAGTCATAGTCAAGTGTTAGGTTGCCAGTTAGAAGATTGTTCTAACTTAGATTGCAGACCTTTAGACTTGAGTGCTAACTAAAAGCTTGTTCTAGTCGTTGAGCATGAATTCTTCAATTTGAGCGCAAACTAAAAGCTTGTTCTAGTCATAGTCAAGTATTAGGTCATAGTTAGAAACTTGTTATAGCTTAGATCGTAGATCTTTACACTTGAGCACTGACTAAAAGCTTGTTCTAGTCGTTGAGCGTGAATTCGTCAACTTCAGTTCAGACTAAAAGCTTGTTATAGTCATGGTGAAGTGTTAAGTCGCTAGTTTGAAGCTTGTTCTAACTTAGATCTCAGACCTTTAAACTTGAGTGCTGACTAAAAGCTTGTTATAGCCGTTGAGCGTGAATTCTTCAACTTGAGTGCAGACTAAAAGCTTGTTCTAGTCATGGTCAAGTGTTAGGTCGTTAGTTAAAAACTTGTTCTAACTTAGATTGTAGACCTTTAAACTTGGCTGTTGCTGGTTTGCCTTGTGTTTGCCTTAAGAGAGGGACGTTATATCAAGGGAATTAACATTCGTCTTTTGAATTAACTGTTAGGTTACAAAATTATGGCTCGCTCTTCCGATCTATTAATTTTTTAGCCATGACCTGATAGTTCATAAATAAAAATTTGGAGAATGTACAAAATTTAGTGTTGGTACCCGGCTTTCATCCCCTTTTTTCTTTCTGGGTGTTCTAACTCTGTCTCCTATTTGTTTCTTATTTTGCACTATGCTTTTGACCTCCACAACTTAGGGGGACACTCCCCCTTCTGAGGCTGGACAAAGGTATTCATCTGGCCTTGCCGTTATGCTTCGCGAGCTGATCTGGGGTGTGGAGTCTCCAAGTGGCAGATAATTTAGCCCGTTGACTTCGGGATTGATGCGCGAACTTCCAACAAGGCAGCCATTTCTTTAGCATAATCCAGGTTGCATTTCCTTGACGCTCGCTGGTCGCCTCGCACAATGGCAGTCCCATAGTAAGTCGGGAATTTCATGGCGTAGTGGTAAGTTGAGGTCGCCGCTCTGAGCTCGTACAAAATTGGGCAACCAGAATGGCTTTGTAGTTTGAAGGTATGTCTACTATAATGAAGTCCGACGTTATTCTTTTCTTGCAGGGCTCATCCTCTAATTTGATAAAGAGTCTGATCTGACCCTTCTCTTCCACATAATCACTAGTAAAACCCTGAAGCCTAGTGCTGTAAGGCCTTAGGCTCTTCTGGTCTATTTTAATTTGCTGGAAGTTTGCTAGTAGATGATGTTCACGGTGCTACCGTTGTCCACCAAGGTCTTGTGAATTTTAATACCTAAAATCAGCATGGTGATGACTAGAGCGTCCGTGTGAGGGTGTAACACACTATCGGCATCCTCATTGCAGAAGGAAAATGAGCTTGTTCGAGAAATGGGAAGTTGTGTTGTGAGCATGTGGCAGCAATTCTGGGCTTCTCTCATGAGACATCGCCTCTGTCTCTTGGAACCCTCCATGCTATTGTTTTTGCTGACAAGTATGCGGATTTTAGCTAGAGGCTGGTTCCGTGGGAGCTGGACGTTGAGGTCTACATGGGGATGAGCTTGTCAGTCTTGCCCTTGGCGATTGGCCACATATTTGCTCCGATCTCATTCGATTAGCTTCTCGATCTCCTGTTTGAGATGCCTATACTAGTTTGTGTTGTGACCCATACTCCTATGGTACTTATAGTACCTGACTGGCCAGCATCCTTTAGTGGCTTCCTCAGGGGCCTTGCTTTAGGCAAAATTGGATCATTCTGCAGGATGTTAAAGATGTGTTCAACAGAGGCATTAAGCTTGGTGAAGGGCTTGAACGAGACGAAAGGCTTTTCGCCACATCGCAGGTCCTTCTTTGCCTTCTGATCCTTCCCTTCATCCTTTGGGGGGTTTTAGCTCACAAGGTCCTTTCAATGGCCTCTTCGGTGCTAATGTACTTCTTCGCCTACCTCAGGAGCTCCTTATACGTGCTTGGAGGATTTCTGTGCATAGCCCACCAAAAGTAGGTATCTTTGTAGAGGCCCGACTTGACAGCTATAAGGAGCGATTCATCTGTTGCCTTTTCTATAGTCATGACCCGTCTGTTGAAGCGGTTTACGTAGCCCTTGAGTGGTTCAGATTTCTCTTGCTTGACTGTTCCCAACATCTCCTTAGGAGTGGGCCTGGCCTTTGATCCCATGAACTAGGAAGCGAATTCGGAGGATAGCTACTCCCAACTATGCACGGATCTCGGGGCCAGGTTGCCATACCACGTTTGTGCGTTGCCTTCCAAAGTAAGTGCAAAGGCCTTGCACATAATAGTTCCTATCACATTCTGGAGCTCCATCCAGGATGCGTATCGGTGGAGATGAGTGATTGCATCTGACTCTCCGCAGTAAGTTTCTATCTGAAGGAGCTTCATTGTGGAAGGCATGGTGGCTTCGCGAATGAAGGGGTCGAAAGGAGAGGGCCTTGCCCATAGGTCGTCAGCTCCTTTCCCTTTGGATTGTTTCTGCTCGAGGTCGCTCAATTGTTTCCCCAACTCGTCCAACTCGTGGGTTGGCTGAGGGACTAGGCGGTGACCTTATAGTGTCTCTGGAGGCAAGCTAGATATACATAGGCAAGCTAGATGCATGTGTATCATGGTGAGTAGGCGTAGGGCTTCTTCTTCTCTATCTACACTCACTTGGTCATAGAGGCTCTGGTAACCTTGGACGTCTGGGACCTTACTGAGGGTAGGGCCTTAGCCTTGTGAACATACTGCTTCCGGCTGTATTTCTCGAAGAAGGTATTGTAGCTCTCGCGTTAGAAGCTGGTTGGCCAAAGTTTTGAGTCAGAGTGAAGCTCAGTCTCCTCATGAAATGTTCCCTTTGAGGATTTACCCTTGCCCGAGATCTTTCGATATTTTCAGCATGCCAAAAGAAGTCGCCACAAGAGGATTCTATCGTGCTTTATTGGGAAGTTGGCGGGTTGTATTGTTGTAACCGATGGACTTCTTCAGCGAGGGCTTCTACCTGTCACCGGAGAGCTTCTGTTTCTGTTCCTGTTGCCGATCATGAGGGACGGCACTGGCAGTTCCTCAGTTTTTACCGAACCCAAGAGGCAGAGCGACGTTGCTAGTTCTTGTCTTTTGACTCTCGGAGCGTCTTTCACTCATTTCTTTTTAACGAAGGCTAGATTTCACTAGACGTTTGTTTTACACAGCTTTTTTGTAAGGATTCCCAAAGAAGGCGCCAATTTGTTGATGTCAAATTTAGCTTTCAACTCAACAAAGAAGATTTGTATTCGCGGGAGATTCGTATTTAAATCAGTATAAGCAATAAATGTGAAAAGGCAAGAAATGCTGGTATTAAATGGAAGACTATAAATGTCATAAAGACAAGAAGAATGAGATTTGGGGCAGCTAACCATCGTTTCACATTTAATGGCTGCTTAAGCCATGGATGGGGCAGCTAACCATCGTTTCACATTTAATGTTGGAGTTCCATCAGCCATAAGTGATAAGATTTCCAACGTGAATTCCCATACATCTATTCAGTTGGCTTGCTTGCTAGATCGCGGCGCTACATATGGGTATTACGAAGTCACTGTCATGGCGCTCCAATGTCCTAGACCGCTGGAGCGCTGGAATGGATATCCACCATCCAGGTCGCTGAATCAAGTCTCTAGGTCTTCTAGTCGTTAGGTCGCAAGGCCGATGAGTTAGGCGAGGCACTTAACGCCTCTTTCCAAGACCCTATACTTGTTGACCTTTGACCTTTGCTGACTTTCACAACTCGGCGGCTACAGGATTGTTCATGAATTTTATTTTATGCCACTATTTTTGCAACAAATATATTACTAACATATATCATTTTCCAACGAAAACAACCGGTTAATTGATTAAAATCACAATTTGCCTAAATACTCCCCCATTCTATATTATGATAGGCTTTATTTCATTTTTATATGTTCTAAATTATCACATTCTTTTGTTAAAATGGACTTCAAATCTTAATTTTTTTGTACTCTTATATATTTAATGTACATCATTTATCAACAAAATAAAACTAGTAAAATGAAATAATTAGTAAATGGAAGGATATATTCGTAAAATATTCATAAATTTTTTTCCTAACAACATTTATCGAACTTTTCTTAATCTTTTGAGAATGAAAATATGTCTAATTTAACGGGATTGAAGGATTATACACCCTCTTTACAAGCCATCGATGAAAATTTTGAAGTGTTACAAGGTAGTCAAACTTGTGTCATCACCCTAATAATTACTTCTTATACGAAGAGCATGATTTAGTGCTCATCCAGGATTTACTCCCGCTATCCTGATTATAGACTTTTTTTACTGTTTTAGATGTCTCAAATATATAGGCTTATGTCTAATTTGAGAAATTATTTGTCCTTTTATGAAAATGACCTTTGTTCGGTAAAATATTTTCGAGAAATCCATAAGTGTATGGGTCGAACAAGTAATGCAGTTTACAATGAGTCTGAGTTATCGTTTCCACGAGGATCGGATTGAATACTGAAATTATTAATTCCAACTTTATTTGAACAATCCAATAATTGTGGTTAAGACAAGGAAATAAAATAAACAAGTAAATAAAACTACGCAAATAAAATATATACAATTTTTTAGCGGGAATACTATGATGGATATGTGTCAGGACTTACGACTTCACTATAATTAGACAACCTAGTCTTGTGGCAATGAATCTATATTAACGATCGAATCTCACGAAATTAATCAACTATCCCTCTTGGCGTTAGTTAATCCTACTTAATTAGGCCCTCTCACCTTTCTCTAAGTGAGCGCGTTATCAACCCTCTTAAGTGCATTAATAACAAGAAATTCATGTAATCCCCTAAAGTTCAACCTACGGTGACCGTACTAACTATAAACAAATCTCTTTGTCTTGTCTCAATTAATTATTCTTATTGCATAAGCTAACTTAAATATTCCTCTCTCGAATTCAACAAAAGTCCATGAATTTATTTATCCATTGGACAAAAAGATGAAGACAAAATAATATACCAATAAGAATTTAACATAAAAATTAATTGCAAAAATTAAGCATGAAAAGCACAACTATGATCCCAATTAGGTTACATCGTTCGTCCTAACTTTAAATCAATTTAGTTACACATCATAAATAAAAAACACAAATAAATAAAATAAAGCACATAACCTCGCTAATTGGATCTTGAATGAGCTGAAGAATCCTTGCACTAAGCTTCTTTTTCTTGAATCTCGAACTTGATCCTTGAACCTTTGAAATTTTTGTGTTTTTCTCTCTATTTTCTTTGGTGATTTGTGTATATGAGAATGTGTAATTTTTTTTTTTTTAACTGATAACTAGTTTGGCGTTATTTATATGAAGCTTAGAAACCGTAGAAGAAACCTACTAAATTAAGACTTTGACATGGAAAAGGAAAATACAAATTTTCTGCTGATTGGTCATTGCAGCCACAATGAAGTGAGTGAATGCGCCCACAATGAACAAATGAAAGATCTCTCAATTCCTTCTTTGCACCCGCAATTAGGTATAATTGCACCCGCAATTCTCTGACTTTGCTCTCACTACTAGAAAAGCATAATAGGCTTCAGTTGTAATGAAGAATACGCGTCGGTTGTAGCGGCGATGGTATCGGCAGCGACGCAAATTGTTGTGGTATACACATTGGTTGTTGAGTGATGCCTAAAAGTAACTATAGACGTCAGTTGTTTCACAAAAACCGACACCTAAAGCCAATTTTAAAAAATAAATAAATAAAGTAGACAATAGGCATCGGTTGTTAAGTAGGAACCGATGCCTAAAGTGAGTTGTTAAGTAGGAACCGATGCCTAAAGTCACTTTAGGC
>CAVNYN010220744.1:0-69557 GCA_963692815.1 Nyctanthes arbor-tristis
CTCCTAAATCCTCAAGAAATGTCATAGTAGGGATCAGATTTTCAGTGAGACTAATTCCACAAAGCTGAGGTCTTTTGGTTAGAATGGTAGGAATGTCTGATTTTGGCACACCTAGATCAAGAAGAAATTCAACAACAGGCTTAATTTTCCCCTCCAAACTGTAGTAGGCGAAAGCTGGGAACTTGCGTATCACTTCTTTGATTGTCTCAAGTTCCATGCCGAGATCTAAAAGGTAGATAATATGAGAAGGAAGCTTCCCAGTTGGGCTAATGTCACTAACTCGAGCCAAGGCTCTTAGCTTCCTTGAATCAGGGGTAGTAGTAGACGGAGAAACCTGTGAAGTTGAATTTTCTATTAGAGCTTGTCTTTTAACATTTTCATCTGATTTTTCCTCAGCAGGTGGCTTTGAAAAATTCTCCACAACATCTACCAATATGCCTCCATGCTCCTCAAGGAGTGACTCGAGGTACGGAATGAGAGCTTCCCTAATCTCAAGAGTTGAAAGTTCCCGACCTGCAATGCCAAGAAATCTCTGTGACATCGACAGTGGAATTCAAAAAAATAACATTGCTTTCAAGTGTTCAATGGGGGGGGGGGGATAAAAAGATAATTACTATAAAGGCTAACCTACTAAGTAGCGGGACTTATGAACCGAATGAAGCCGTGAAACTAAGTGAGAAACAAAAGCATCTGACTTATTAATTGTTCTAGCTGCCAGCACACTACTTAAACCTTGTTTCTTCAAAAACAAGGTTAAGACAGCCTTGGCTTCTTCCTTTTCGGCAGCCAACAAGGTTGAGGGAAACACCCTTAAACTCAATTTTCCGTCTATCCCAGATTCACCTGTCACGTTACTCCAACAACATTATTTTGCAAAAAGTAGTGAATTCAAGCATGCATATCGGCTAGATCAAAAGTTTAAATAGCTTACTGTACTTTGCTTGGCAAAAGAAAACTTTCTGAGGAAAAGAGACTTCAACCCTGCATTATTATTTGCAGTAAGTCAGATGTAGGGTATTAAATTAGCATTTACATCTCTGGGTTGACACTTTTTTGTTGTGCAGAATTTTAATGAAAATTTTACAACCTAAGGAGTATCAGATTTAGTTTTTCTAATTTGAGACAGTTTTCTGGCAAGCACTAATACAAAAGGAGGCAAGGTGATCATAGTTATCACGAATTTTGCAGCTGCAAGCCACGGTTTTAACTTTCTAAGAAAATTCAGACATGCAGCATTTCTACATACTGCACCGTTTACATCTTCCTCCTTTGGGTAAATTTGTCTACAATACACGACCACAAAGGCCCTTCATTTTCTGTCAGTGGAAGCCATCAACTAGGAAAGAGTAAAGGCAAAAGGCGGTGAAATCCCACGTTCCAATGAACCCCCAACAATCAAATAAATTGCCCACCAACAAATTATCTCCACAGATGGAATGAAATGTATGATACTTTTGCACTCAATAATCAAGAATGAGTAGAAAGCAGCACATTCCTGGAATACAATGTCATTTATGGACGGGTGATATTCAATTTGTCCAGAAGACAACAGGCAGGAATATTCATCATGCATCTCCCATTAAAGCTGTACACAAAACAGAAATACATAAAGAAAAGCACTTTTGTTTTCCTCTCAGCAGGCAGAAAGAAGATAAGTACCAATATAGGGAAAGTCGCTCCTAAGAGAAAAGGCAGTTTTGAGTGTCTAATAAGAATGGACGCTTTCAACTAATAATGCTATAAATTTCTGTCAAGTTAATATAGGTCTCCTACATTTTCGGTTTTAAATTTGTAAAGCACAAATAAGGAACAGCCCATATCATCAACGTTAGATGTACAGGGATCTCTCTCCAAAAGTTGACTGTTATTCAATTGTCAGAATGAGTTGATTGTTTTGTTTTAAGAAGTTGAAAGAAAAGGATTTGGAGAAAAGAAACAAACAGAAACCTTCTAAGGACTAAGGTCCTAAATTCACTCCCCCAATCAACGGCAACAATTGAAAAATATTTCATGGAGTTCATATCGGCACGCAAACAATAACTTTAGTAACTGACATTCAATTAACACACTCCCGGACTATTGAATTTCTCTACGAAAAGAATTTTTGCCATCAAGTTGAAGTACCCAAAAGTTGTTAGAACTTTCTCGCATTCAGGGAAGGAGATAGGAGAATGAGAAAATAATATCTTAAAAAGGCCATGGAGATAAGAGCAGAATGAGATTTGCGGGAAAAAATAAATAAATAAATAAATAAATAAAAGCCGTGCCAAGTAAGTACAAATGAAGGAGGGGAAATGAAAAGGTACCTTGAATGGGGAAAGGTTGTTCTTGGAACAAATAGATGTCCTGCAGATCTAACAAAAATGGCAGCTTTCATTTTGCTGGATTGTTTACGGGTGCAGCTTGAAAAATCCTGAGAAACAGAAGCTCAAGGGTTCCTTCTGGGCAATGGAGCATGGACCATAGAATGAATGGGGATGACGCATGTCGTCGTTGTCGTCCTGTTAAAATATCAGCGGCTGATGTCGCTACTTTGAAAAAATGGGGCTTCGCATCCATTATGCAAATCAGCCCGGTTCTAGGAGCAAGAGTACAACCCTTTGATTTGGTATGTTCTGTATTATTATTATTATTATTATTATTATTATTATTATTATTATTATACTAGATACTCACTCGTGCAACGCACAATATTGTACTAAATCAAATTATATCTTAATATTAGTACAAAATGTTAAGTAATGTACGTTTAGCTACACTAAACTACAATATTTTAATTATTTTATTGTTAACCAACAGTTATTATATTTTACTCGATATGAAATGCTGTTAAATGAATTCAGTAGGGATGGTAAAAAAACCCATTAAACTCGATATCTGCGGGTAACTGACCCTATTAAAAAGGAAAATACTCAACTAAATGAGTAATTAAGTCGGTGATAGGATAAAGAAAATCGGCCCAATTTGAGAATTGATTGGAAAAAGTTTATCATATTTTTACCCGTACACCGCTCATTTAATAACTTCTTGTCAAAAACAAAAATATTTACAAAAAATTTTAATGGTTTGAGAAGTAAGTAGATAATGAAACTTATTAAAAAAGTTCAGCAATTTCAATTTGTAATTCCATCTCAGATAGCCCCGTGTTTATAATACTATTTATTTAGTAAAAATTGAAAATAAAAAAAATATATATATAGATATATAAATAGGCCAATAAATTAATAATTACCAGTATCGATCCATTCTCAACTCGTGAGTCATTTTAGTGTGGGTGGACACCGGGATAGAACAAAAACAATTTTGATGGATAGGGTAACGGGTATACAATACCCGATCAGACTGACCAATTGTCATTTCTAGATGAAATAAAATATTTATTTTTCTCTTTACTATACTGCGGCGTTAGTTAGACGATATTTATTATATAAAACCGTTCAAAAAAATATTTATTATATATAAAAAAATAACTTGATAACGACTCGATTTAAAAGCATATAAAATAATAAAAATTAATATAACAGTTAAAAAGAAAATAGTCTAATCCAAATTAGAAAATATTTCTTAAACAAGATATATATATAAATTAAAAAATCAAAAAACTTTTAATATAGATAAATCTATCAAAATACTTAAGAAGATATCATCATAAGATAAGATATATATGAGTAACATAACTCTATAAAATAGTTCATTTAAAGGTCTCATTCATTAATATATTTACTTAGAGAATATTCTCTTCATATTTCAATTTTCAATTTGACTTTTTTTGTTTTGTAATTCAATACTAAAGTTTCTGATCAAAAAATGAAAACTAAAAATAGTAACGCAAACATATCATAAAAATTTTATCTTTTACATCAAAAATTTTCTTCAATTGCATGACTTTTTGGTTGTGTTAAAGGTTTTCAATATTTGTCTATTAAAGGAAACAAAACCCTAATTTCTAAAGTAAGAAGCCACCGGATAAGAAAAAAAGAGAAAATCTGGTAAATGGGAAAGTCAAATGGATAAGAAAAGAAGAAAAAAATCTAAAAAAGTATTATTGACTTTTTTAAAAAAGAAAATAATCAGATAAATCGTATGAGTAACCTAATGATGTAAAATATCTAAATTATCCTAAAAAAAAAACATTTTTAGAGGGAAAAATGCTATACAATTGTACCGCAAACTAATTTCCCATTAAAAATATAAAACATTTTTAAAGGGAAAAATATGGTATAGTTGTACTGCAAACTAATATCCCACTAAAAATAGATAGATAAGCCACAACGTTGAATTGGCTTGTGATCTTATTTTCGTCGCCCTAAACGATGATTGTGCTGCCATTTTGTAATCTCTCTCCAAATGGCTTCTCAAGGTTCCGTTTGCTTAAAACTTTTTCAAACTATTTTCCAACTTATTTCTCTTTTCTTTTTTAAAAAAGGTCTGGTGTTGACGTCAAAATATATTGAAACATTGGTCTTAAATTAAAGGTTTTAACATGAGCTTTAATATGAGCTAATAAGTAAAAACTAACAACAAATGTACCATTAATAAAAAATGATTCAAAGATTAAAGGACGACTTTTACTCAATAGCCCAATCTTTTTTAATTTGTTGAATTAAGTCATATATAATGTTCAACAATCTTTGAATCTAATCAATTCAATCCTCAAATTTATTGTTAGTTAAATTAAATTAAATATTAGGACACCTCAATTTAAAATAATTTATTATGGTTCAGATGCTGTAGTTTTACATAAATAAATATATATACACATATAATAAAAAGTATAACTAAACAATCTTTCAGAATTCTATACTCATCCAAAATCCACTGGATTCCTATCCGGTTTGACGCTAAAACGGCCCTCAAGGCAGAGAAAAAGCCGGCAGAGAAAAAGCCAGCAGAGAAGAAGCGAGCCGTCTAGAAGGCGCCGGCAGCAAAGAAGGTGCCGCAGATAAGAAGCCCAAGGCCGGGAAGAAACTCCCCAAAGACAGTGGCACCATAGCCAGATACAAGAAGAAGAAGTATATGAAGAAGAGCACAGAAACCTACAAGATCTACATCTTCAAGGTTTTGAAGCAGGTGCATCATGACATCGGAGTTTCTAGCAAGGCCATGGGAATAATGAACAACTTCATCAACTATATCTTCGAGAAATTGGCTCAAGAATCCTCCAAACTCGCCAGGTACAACAAGAAACCTACAATTACTTCTCATGAAATTCAGACTGCTGTTTAATTGGTTCTACCTGGAGAGTTGGCTAAGCACACTGTTTTTGAAGGAACAAAGGCTGTCACCAAATTCACTAGCTCTTGAAGTATTAGAGTCCGTTTGGCATAGTTTATTTTTTCCATTTATAAATTCACCTACAATTGATTTGACAACTACTCAACAATCACAACACATTTTAAACTTTAATTAAATCTTCGCCACTCATTTTCACTCTTTATAAATTCCCTTTATAAATTGATTTTATAAATATAACCAAACCGCCCTTAGTTAGGGTTTCTTTGTGCACTGATGGTGATTGTAGTTTCAATCTATGGTTCTTTTTGTGTACATTGTATGTCAGTGTTACAGATGGCTAGAAATTGGTCCATTGGACTATGATTGCAGCTTGTGTTATGTTCTAGATTTAGTAATTCATAAAAAAAATCTAGTTCAGTGTAATTTGAAGGAAAATATATATATATATATATATATATATATAACTTACAAACTTTAGTTAACATTTCTCAACATGTCCATAAAATTTTGTAAATAATAAAAATAAGATTCCAATGCCTAAAAAATTAAATGCAAAGTTGAATATTCAATCTGACTATTGTGAACAAACACAGTATTTTGTACATGACACATTCTTTTTTGGGTTAATTACACCTAGCGTCCCCAACCTTACAGCTTTGTATCGATTACGTCTCTAACCTTTAATTTTGCGTTTTTACGTCCCTAACCTTTAGTGAAATCTCTTTTTTCTTCCCTGGAGACGGAAAACGTCAATTTCAACCTTTAAGGACATGGGTATTTTTGGCAAAACAAAAATAACATATTTTAATTAAAAATTTTGAAAAAAAAATTTTTTTCAAAATTTTTAATTAAAATATGTTAGAATATTTATTTTTTTGTTTTGCCCAAAATACCCATGTCCTCAAAGGTCGAAATTGACGTTTTCCGTATCCAGAGACGAAAAAAGGGATTTCACTAAAGGTTAGAGACGTAAAAACGCAAAATTAAAGGTTAGAGATGTAATCGATACAAAGCTGTAAGGTTAGAGACGCTATGTGTAATTAACCCTTCTTTTTTCCTTTGCCGTCTTTTTAAAGTATATCTAAGTTAATATTTACTGAGGTATTATTGTTGATTAATGATGATAATAATATCAACTCAATTGCCACACGAAATATGAGGTTAAGAAAATTGATAAGTTAAATATTGACAATTTTGTATAACGCATTGACTGAAACTAGTATACTTTATATATATATATATATATATATATATATATTCAATACAAATATCCAGTTTTGCTGCCCGAAATTGTTGTATTTCAGTGATTTCTTTGAATTGGCTTGAAAAGGGTCACTTCATCTCCAATCAAATTGGGAAAATTCTAACTGGACAAAGAAGGGACAAAAAAGGTGACAAAATAGACAAGTGTCATACGTGATTAGTGTTGATGTAAATGTAATATGATGTGTTGAAAAATAGGATTATGCCATCTGTCAGTTTTGTTAAAATTTTTGTATATATCTTTGTTCAAATAGCACAACTCACTGAGTCTCCCTACATCAGCGGCTTTGTCTTTAAAATAAAGTTGCCCTAACGCTGTAGTTTACAATACAAGAAAGCGTGCCTCTTTGAACACCATGTGCATATAGTGTTTGCCTTAGGAATGGAGAGTTGTTTTTGACATTGATCAGTTGTTCAAAATTAAAGTTTTAATCAAAGTGCTTAGTATCTACAGCCTCTTAACTTAGTGTTCAATTTATCATCCATTCATCAAATGACATCCTATGGTCAATTTTTTTTTTTAACTACTAACATAGAATTCAATAATATCCACCTAATAATATATTAATTTGCGTTCTAATAGCAATCCAGTCCAAATGGTTAGTTGGAGTCAGACATTCAATTCTAAAGGAATAATGCTATTTATTTTGTCATTTCCTTATTGGTAGTTGAATAAATCAGTGTCTCCATGTATTTATATATCTCTACACATTCCCCAATGTAATATTGCCAACTAAACTGAGATCGATCTCCAGTTTAGATAAATAGCATTACTCATTCTAAAGCCAAGCATTGCCATACAAGAGTATTTTATATTATCAATTATCTTCTATTTGTAATGATGATGATGATAATGATAATAGTATCAAAAATCAAAGTATGAATAAGTTAGGTCCCTATCAAAATGAATCGAAAGAAATTTCGCCCTTCTCCTTACAAGAATGAATTTATGAATTTACAACTAAGCCAGTCAAAACCTTTACGTCAAAATATGACAATACCAAGTACTTCGAGATGAAGTACCGCTACATGTACTTGTACATCCCTAGCCAACTTCTTCAATCTACCCATTAACTGAAATAGCCTCTCTTGTCACAAGCTTTATTCCACGCACCCACAGCTTTGCCATTTCATGTCCACCCTCACACACAAAATGCACTTCCTTGTTCTTTGTTGTCTTCACCCGAAAGATTCCAGGTTCATTAGCATCACCTTTCTTTTTTCTATTTTTCTGAAAGCATAAACTTGGTCCCACTTCTACCTCATGGCATATAACGTTGCGGCGGCTTGAGTCTCCCCAACGCAGAACTCCGGTATGTTCCAGCATTTGCATAATTTTTGCATGGGGAGCTCCTTTCCCTCCCTTGGTATGCTTCTGCACTAGTGAACCACTCAACACTAACTTGCGCGCCATTGCATTCATGATAACATACTCAGCACCATTCTCGTGTCCGTTACTTCTTGCAAGTGATAATGCAGTTTCACCTTTGGCATTTTTTATCTCAAATTCCGCTCCATGAGATATCAGGAATTCACATGTCCTACCATGACCCTCCTTTGCTCCCAGCATGAGTGCAGTGTAGCCATCCCCATCACAGGCATTGACATCGTAACCCTTGCTTGCCAACAACTTGACTGCATCTAAGTCTCCGCGACGAGCTGCACAGTGCAAGGCATAAAATCCTTCCGCAATACGATTTCCCCTTTCGAGAGCAAACTCAAGCATAACTTTTTCAAAGAGATCTCTATTTTGACACAATCTGGACAGTGTAATAGCAGTTTCTCCAGACTTATTACAAATCTTTACATCAGCACCAGCATGAACAAGCAACCGAAAGGCATCAACATGACCCTCTTTTGCTGTAACCATAACTGCAGAAAATCCTTTTTCATCCTGCTTATCAAGGTCAATATCTCCCCGTCCAATCAGAGCTCTTAAGCCTAGGACATCTCCTGATCGAGCTACAAATAATAGAGGTGAAAATACATAAATGTTGTTTGATACAGGCACCTTCCCATTTCGAATCACATCAAGCATTGCATGTTGAAAGCCAAGATACCACCCATGGGACCAAGCAATAGAACTTACAGATTGGCCACTAACATTAACTAATCCAAAGTCGGCACCTGTCCTTGCTAATACTTTAAGGCACTCTTCCTGCTTGTATTTGGCACAGATCATTAGAGCTGTCTCACCGGTCTGTGTTTTTGAATTCAGATCACAACCAGAATCAACTAAGCACTGAAGAATAGTTGAATATCCAAGACGGGCTGCAATATGTATAGGGCGAAACTGAGTGTTCTGAGTGGTTTTGACTGTGGTCTCTATGTGAGCCCCGCATCTCAAAAGCACCTTAATGGCACCCATATTGCTACATAAAATAGCATGGTGGAGAACAGTTCTTCCATAGTGAGGAGTGTTTGGGGATATGTATTGGAGGAGCAAGTGCAAGATAGCACCGGTTGATTCAAAATATTCCACAGCACACCAAGTAATGGGATAAGGCTGTGCCAGTCCTACACCCACTCGAAATTCCTCACCTGTAGCCACATCCCATGACCATGCTCCAAGTTGCACATTGACATCAGTTCTAACTCCAGCCTAGTTTTTAAAAATTGGCAAGAGGGAGAAAAACATTCAATTTAATTCACCACTTCCGAAAAGAAGTGCAAAACAAAGCTTGTATTTGGAAGAGAGTATATAATCATGCATCGTTAATTAGTGTCCATAGAGAAATCGCGGGTAAAATCAATGTCATTAAACCAATGCCCTATAAGTGGAAATTGCGATATAATAATTTAAATGATGTATGCAAAGCGATTGCATAAGTGATATTTATGAGGACATTACAACAGCAGAACTCTTTTTGTTCATATGATCCATCACACCCCCTTCTATTTCCTTTTTTTCTTTTTCTTTCTTTCAAACCTTTTTTTTTTTTTTTTCTAAAGATCTTTCTTCAACGTTCTACAAACTAATTGTGACAGCTTGGAAAAAACATGATATGAACTTCTATCTATTTAAAGGCAGTATTTTAGGTTATTGTTAATCAAGTGTAAAATTTCTTACCTCGAGTAGGCAACGAACTGAAGATATTTGCCTACTGACAATAGCTGCCACAAGTGCAGTACAATCAATATTTGTATGCAGACAAGGTTTACATGATTGAAGCAAGACACGATCCGTTCCGTTCATAGCCACCCCACACTGCCATTGTGCCTCATTTAAATCAATATATGAACCAATGCGGCAGTCTCCACAAGGGCATAAATAGTTAACCAAATATATTATTGTAATCACCACCAAGTACCAAAAGTTGGCCACATGTAGTCCGATATTAGACAAACAAAAAGAACAAAATGGGCAGTGAGCACTTAAAGCAACCAATTACAGGAGCATCTTGATGCAAGTCTTCTTGTTGATATTTAATTATTAAGTAGGCTTAACATTAAGGTTGAGGTATACAAATTGTCTTTAAAGGGGATCCATTTCCGCCAACTCCAACTTTGATGGAAAAAGCCTCATTTTTTTGTTGTACATATAACGTCGTCATATTTTTGGAAAGCAAATAATTCATCAAGTTGCATCCGTGTTCATTAGCAAAAAACTAAATGCAACAGTTTAAGTTTTACCTTCAAGAGAGCATCCACCATGTCTATAAAACCTCTACAGGAGGCAATGACAAGAGCATGGATGGCAATATGGGGTCGAATCAGATCAGATCCCATAAGCATCTCTCCCAAATTTGCTCGCCCATGAATGCTAGCCTCTAACAGGGCTTCCTCACAGGCTGGCTGGGAAGCCCCAGCCTTCACTAACATCCGTAAGATCTCAAGGTGGCCCTCCCTCACAGCTGCTGTTATTGCAAAGCCCTTAAACAGTTGCTGGTTGACATCAGCTCCGAGACTCTGCCAGTTGAGGAAAATGCCAAATTTATAGGTCGTGACAGATATGAAAAAGGAACACAATTCTAAGAAGACAACATCATCTGTAATTGCCTGGAAATATATTTAGTTCAATTATCAATGCTGGGACGTTAAGAGATAGGAAATATGTATTCTTGGATTCTTTATCAATGCAGGGGATGTTGGGCACTTAAAGACATAACAAATGATATATATGCTTTTATTAGGCAATGTGGTATGGATGAATAGTACATGAGCTGTCATTGCAAGAAGAGGTAATTCAATGTAAAGCTTGGCAGCTGAATCAAGACTACTGACATGAAATGGGTATCGCCCGCCTAGACATATATACATCTCTTAATCCTGTTATTTTCTTTTAACATTTCCGAATTTGGTAAGCTTCGTAGAAAAGCGCTTCTGTTTCCTTTTTGAATCCGTTAATATAGTGAAGGAAAGAAATCACTAAAAATTCAGTCCAGCAGTGTAATGCAAATCTGAGCTATTACACATGAGCCTTCTGAATAATGTAGTTTACATAAAATTCAGTATATCGTGCAAAGGGATTAATTGAAAAATATAAATAAATAAAACAGAGGAAGAAAAGAAAAAGATGACCAACATTGTTCTGAATAAGGGAAACATCAGGAGTTGGAAAAGAGTGAAAATTTTGCTTGTCAACTTTTCTCAGTAACAAAGGATAAGAAACTACGGCAATGAAAATGAAGTGAAACGCCCACTGTAAACGTAAAATTACATCAAATCACAAACCAAAAGAATAGAGTATCAGATCAGATTCAGATGGTTATCGAAAAGTATTTTAATTGAATATATAAGTAAAGATCATCAAGTGAATTCATGAAACAAAGAGAAGAGAAAAGGACAACAGTAGTAACAACAGATAGTCCGGATAAAGTAATTGTTGCCACTAGGCGGAAAGGCATTGCTTCTGATCCTAAAGGCGCCAGTTAATTATGCAGCATAGACATATCATTCGGTTCAAATTTTTTATGATAAAGGTAAAAATTCGAAAAAAAAAATGTAGATATCAAAATTTGAATTAAAGTTATAAAGGGATAAAATCATAAAATAGCAAAAACCAAAAACTCAATAATCCAAAAGATGCATCAAAATCACACCCCGGACATCGCCTGAGTTTGAAATCCAAAAAAACGAAGATAAGGAACAGAAGAATAAAACAAGGAAAAGAAAAAGAAAAACAATCAGGATCAGCAAAACTAACCGCAATAATTTAAAGTAAACCTCAGTAATGGAGCTCAAATTACCAGTAATTTCCTCACGAGAGCCACATTTCCGTTGTGTGCGGCGATAAACAATGCCGTAACATCAGTCCGAAACTCCTCATAGAAGACATGTACTTCAGTGGGTGATTCCTCGTGCAAAATCACCTCCGTCTTGCGAACCTTGAGACACACAACACCAACATAATTCACGTCAACGAACGGAAGAGCAACGCACTCGTTTACCGATTTCAGATCGTTAGACAGCGTAGCTTCCAAAAGTCGTTGCGAGACCTCAGCTTCATAGTCCACCGGAACTACTTGCTTTCCGGCCAGAAAACCTCCGCCTCCCCCTCCCCCTCCTTGCCTCAACACCATCATTTCCGGCTCACCAACTTCACCAGAAACACACTCTCTCTTGGCAAATGTGTATAGGTGGAGAAGTATGAGCAAATATGGCAGTGTACTTTTTATTACTTCTCTGACGGTCTGACCAGAGAGAATGGCGACGCGAGACTCGAGAGATCGAGAGAGGGGAGAGAGTTGAAAGGAGTGAGCGCCAGAGACTGAAAGGAGGTTGGGGGGTTATTTATTGGCCAGGTTTTTCATACTGTTCACTTTAACCACGGTTAAATATTTCAGGTGTGGGGTCCAGGGGGAATGAATCCAATGGGATGGCTTGTTGCGTAATTATCCTGTTTGTTTGGTGAGTGGATCAACCGCAGTTAACAAGCAAAGCTCCGGTAATATTTCGATTCAACGCAGTGTCTCCATTCCAGCCGTAATGTAAGAGGGAAAATGATGATTTTGATAGATAATTAATAAATTTTTGGAAATGAAAACAAACAGAAAACTATTTTTTATTTTTTAGGAGTTATAGGTGAAAAAACTTTTTTTACAGTATGTTTTGCACCAAACCTTCACTGATAGAAGATAGTTTCATTTACTATAGTCTAAGAAAATTAATGTCTCTTCAAATAATTAATAATAAAAAATTGTAAGAAACTAGGAATGCATCGCAAATTAAGGATTCTCACATTTTTTATTATGGGTTCAATTCCTCTCCCTACAATCTCCTTATAATGTTAAAATAAAAAAAAAGGAATACAACGCGAATTAGATAGTATTAATTAAATGTACACCAATAAATGTGTAGGAAGAAAATCTCATAAGACGGACTTTTGGTATCGAATAAAGTTAAACATTGGTTATGGAGTGACAGGAAAAAATGGAATGAAATGGTATTAAAATAACGAATTTAATAACCCTTTTATGGTAGGCATTTAAATAATTATTAATATTAATAATATCAGGTCAATAACTTTACAATAATTGGCGATATCGTAACATTAATGATAGAGTTCCCTAAACAGAAAAGGTCTTAGCTGAATATATCGATTGGTACACTGCAGGCTCTTCATAGCACTTTGTCAGAAAAAAGAAATCCCAACAATTAAAATTTTAAACTAACGCAGTTTGTATCTACTTTATAGTCAATGTGAGTATTTGAGAAGCCAACTATACAATAGAGGTCATGCAAGGACCCAAATCAACCTTCTTCTTTTTTTAACCCAACATTTCATTGTCTAGTGTACCACGTACTACTATTGGTGTCCCTCGCAGGTACCCGTGTTCATGTAGTATGACAATGTTCCCATTCATGATAGAGCTGCTACTTGCATAGAAACTATTTGTGTACTGATAAAATTATTTTTATTTAAGATGTGTTTTTCTCAAAATTTTTATGGAACCAAATAGGGCTCCAAGTTTTGAAAAGGGGCTTATTTTTTTACTAGTGTTGAGATTATTATTATAATTATTAATTAAGAGCCGGATATTGGAGTTGATAATTGAATTGAAGAAGTCAAGTGAGGGGCAATGGCACCTGATTCCACATGGCACCGTTGCTTGCATAGTGGCACGTGGTTGCAGCCGGATTTGGCCTGCCCGCACGGACCCTGCCCATATGTGGTCCAGCTACTAGTGTCTTCCCTTCAGTCCCGATCTAATATAATATGGGATGACACAATATAGTGTCATATTTACATGTGATGCGTATAGAGACATTACCACATAATATCATATGATGTTATATATTTTTAGTCTTCCCTAAGCGCAATATACAAGAGATATCATCATGTATACAAGCTACCAAATAGGGAAGTGCACTTTTGCGGTTAAAAATCGACTACAAACCGACAAATTGATGGCTCTCTCGGTTTTAAGAGACAGAAAAAGTTACAAAACAAACCGACGGTTGAATATGATTACTCAAATGACCTATAAAATGCGGAAACCGACAAAAATCAATGAAAACCAACACAAAAAAAAAAAATGAAGCGAACAAACAAGGTGTTGGTCGGTTTCGGTCTGTGAAAATTCCAAAACAACAATTGTCGGTTGGTTTCGGTTCAGCTGGAAACCGAACTGAACCAAACCGACTAACACCCAGGCCTAATACCAAATAGAATACTAATAAGTAGAATTAGATAGTCATCATCCATTCATCTATTTTTGCTCCTAGGTTAATTAATATAACCATGGGAAGAGTCTTTTTCTTAATTAGATGTGATGTACTAATGAGACCAATTTTACATTTTATTCTTTTTTATTTGATAAAGGAGGAAACACGAGCATATACATATATATAATAATCAATTATTATTAATTAAGTAACACTAGTTTAATTTAAAAATTACAACATATGGTATCGATTTTAATAATACAATTCAGTCAATCAATTAGAGACTCTTTACATAAGAGAGAATAATTTTGTGTAAATATTAATTTGTTAGTCAAGTTACAATGTTATATACAATTTTTTTCTCTTTTTGAATATTACATTACATAGGACATGTTAGGAAGGGGAATTAAACCCTAGACTTAGGGTGAGGGAAACCCGCTTAGACAGTACTGGACTACATGGGAGGCGACACCCAACTCTAAACTAGGGAAAAAGGATTTGTAGTCCCCTGCCTTACCACCCAACCATTTAGCCAAAAATAATAATAAATGGATATGATAATTTTCCCGAATTATGGAATTTTTATTCTACTTGATTTTGAGTCCCATTTTTCTTAATCCTTTTCCTAAAAGAAAACTTCCTTTTTTTTATTGGATTTGATCCATCACTTTGGTTGATTGTATAGTATCTCAAAATCCACAATGCTAGCCAAAAAAAGGGGCAAAAATCTCTTCTTTACCGATTGAGAAATAATATTTGCATATGTTATATAGAAGTTAATGCAATGAAGAAATGATTAATTATATTCACATAACGCTTTTGCTAAATACACTACATATTAATTCCATTGAGATCCCCAGTTTTGACACTTTTTACATTTATGTCTCTAATTAATTTTCTTTACATTTTTCTTATCAACCTTTCATTAATTAGCTAATTTGGTTAGAGGGTTAAGTTTGAGGCCCTGGGACGTAGAGGTCCCTAGTTTGATTCCTCTGTGTGGGGGGTTTGTGTATATTTTATATGTAGTTTGTAATATCATGTATATGTGTTTGTTTTCTTGTAGCTTCATGTGTAGGGATTTGTATTATTGATTGACTTATGTACACTGTGTTTCAGAATGATATATATATATTTAGATGCATTTGTACGGTCATGATACGAATTGTAATTGTACTTAAAAAAAGTAATATTTCTTATTCTTAAAAAATTTTCCTTTTAAAAATATCATTACTCGCTTTAAGATTGTGGGAAAAAATAGTATATAAACATACTTTTCAAATTATTAGTTTTCCAGTTATTTACAATTTTACAATATTTAACAACTATCTTAATAAAAGTTTAAGAGAGAACCATCATTAAAAAAAATGTGTTAATCAATTGAAGATTAAGAATATAATTGTGAGGAAATAAGTTGGGGATTGAAATAAAAAATAAATTAAGATGAAAATGTTCTATAAAATCAAAATGTTATGTTGTATATTATCAAAAGCTGTAGTATAAGAATGTGCAACTCTTTCCCATTTACGAATTTTGTGTTTATTGTTCTCTTTCGAATCATACGGAATGCGCATTAGTTATCGAAGTGTAAAAGTCACTCATAATTGATACAAAAGAGATCACATATAATTTGCAGTATATATCACTGTACGTTTTAGAGAAAAATTTTGTCAAACTCGAGAGAGCGGGGGATGATCCATATTTTATAACCCTATTCTCTTTATTGCAGCGTGTAACATTGTTAGGGAGCTAATCTTAATCTTAATAATAGCTAGCACGAAAATTCTAGGCAGCGGAGTAAAAATTTGTTTATAAGCTTTGACAACAAATAATTGAAAATCCATATTCCATGCATGTTGCACCAGTAATAACATATTAACATGTCTTGGAGATTGACATTGACCGTTCCATGCGTTTTCGGATCTGAGAATGACGAAGAAGGTTAACAGTAAAAATTTGGTGAAAACTAGCACAATTTTTTTTAAATTGATATGAAATCATATGTATAGTGTCATACAATTATGTTGTGTGTATGAGGGCACGTCATATAATTGTGATTTTCTATATAGCATATCTCATTGCATGTCACATAGTCATATAGTATGATATAGTATCATACCATATAGTACTAAATCGGAACTATAATTTTTCGATTTTAAATTCTTTATGTAAATTTAGGTAAACGCGATGCGAGTAAAAGTCAGCTATAATTGTATCTTTGTTTGTTTGTAGAACTAGTTAAACTCATCGATTAAAAACTGTTACTAAAATTTTCATCTCCGTATCTATGAAATTTATCACCATAACTATATACAGAGCTTTGGCCCAATGCATTTTCCTACATTTGCAAATATGGCAATAGAATTGCAAATTCATATCTATATATTAATTAATCCATTTAAGTCTCTGTATTTTTTGTACTGTGATTTTCTCACTTTTTTTATTTGATAAATTTTACGGTAATCGTTCTTTTTTTTTTAACAAAAATTTTTGTGAAATAACTTAGAGAAGACTTGAACATGTAGTCATTGAGTTTAACAACTAAACCTTAATTTTGCCCCCTTTTTTTGTTTGTTAATCTTTTTTACTCATAAATTAAAATACCAAATCTGAAATGTCAATTCTAAAACAAACTCTAATCCATCATAATTCATTAATTCACTATCTCTATCATGTGTATTGGTGAGTTTAATCTTATTTGAAATTTTTAATGCATTTTACATTTTTTTTTTGAATTTGTTAGTTTTATTAGGATTTTTTAAAATGAGGCGGGTAACAGGTCTTTTTTCCATTATTGTAAATATGTATGAATGATTATATGTAAGAATGTATGTTGTCTTTTAAACGATTTTGAACTTTACGATTACTAAGTCCATTAAGCTTATTGATTCAATTAATGTATACTCATATTTTTATATTTTTTAGAGGAGTGTAAGTGTTACAGATTTATGTTTAACTATCTAATAATATATTTTAGTAAGTTTTTTTATCTATACAACGCATGTGAGATTTAACTAGTAATATTATAAATGATCAATTCTAAATCTAGTAAATGGAGGCCATGAAAACTTCTTCTCGTCTTGCGGATCTAATTGCCTGCTACAATTTCTTGAGAACATAGTTGATACTTGATAGCTCTTCATTGCCATTCTAACTAAGACGACTGCGACCAATTTTAGTAGAGACAGAAAAATAAAACAAGAAGCAAAATAATTAGTAGTGATATATACATGATATATATATATATATAATAAAAAAGGCATGAAACTTCAAAGTTAATTAAATTATATTTTTATTCCAAAAAATGACATGCCCTGCAATTAATTAAGCCAGCTTAACACTTCCTTAGCACACAAAATTCTACTCTAATATATATGAGGTTAGAAGCAACAGTGCAATCATTTATTGACGATGGTTTGCAGTGAATAAACCATGCGTAATCTATTTGTCAAGCTAGTATATATATATATATATATATATTTTTTTTGGCTCTCTTTTTTCTTTGTTTTCTTTCCTCTTTTTTAATTAGATTAGATTAAATTCAGATTTAGACATGAATGGATGAGAAAATTAGTATCTATATATATATATATATAGGTATAATAATATTAATTATATATCTATATGTGTGTGTATGTGTGTATATTGAAGGCCAAGGAGGCATGAACGTGATCTAAACGCAAAAAATAAATTTTTTTTTTTTGGGAGGGGGGGAACATTTTACCTAAACCCTAGAGGTAACATTAATTTTACATGCAAATCTTGACCGTCGACTACGTGCATGCATCTTTAGCCCATATATACATATCAATTTAATGAATTATTTGGTTTCTTTTTTATTTTTGTATCAATACTTTTATTCTCAGTGTGTGTGTGCACGCTTACAAAATGATATGTACGATTTTTTAGCATTCTATTTTAATTTCTAGTCACTTGCCCACGCATGTTTGGACCCCTATATATAACTTTATCCCAAGTTATATATATATATATAAGAATTTCTTCTAAAGTGCTTCGTGACCAAATTGGATGGATAGAGATTGTTCTATCTGCTTTAACATTTATGACAAAGGGGAACTTTCTTGGCCAGCTTTCTCCTTCTCCAAAGAATTAGGAAGCGTCGACTTGCATTACATATATCTTTAAAGGTAATTAACAAAATGAATGAGATACTTCTATTGAAAGGTGAAGTTGATTGAATAGTGCCTAAATTAATACCGAAATAAAAATCAACAAATAATTAAAAGTTTAATTATTTACTATTAACATATAAAATTAACATTTTAAAATTGAACTTCAAGAGTGCAGGATGTGGTTTATATTATTATTATTATTATAAAATAATGTATGTAAATGAGCAATTCAATCGGCTGTCAAATTGAAGATTGACATACATGATTACATCCTGCTGCTAAAATAAGGTTGCGTTGAAGATTCAAATTAACTCAACAAGTTTTTGCTAAGCATAGGACGGCCGGATCACTGGTGATGTACGTAATATAAAAGTGATGAACATATAAATAAATATATAAAAAACCCACCATGCATAAATATACAGTCCCTTCGTCCAAAAAAGTCAGTTCACTATTTCATTTTTTTCTGTCCTAAAAAGATAGTCAACTTACCATATTGAATATGTATTTAATTTTTTATTTCTATATGTGCCTCTAATTAATTATTGTAATCATTCAGCTATCTATGTATTAAAAATATTTCAAACAATTAATGAAATATAAGGGTATATGTGAAAAAATAAGATAAAATTTAATATTTTAACTATATTAACTATTATTTCTTAATTTACGTAAAATTAACTTTTTGACTATCTTTGTAGTGGGACAGAAGTAGTGTGTGTGCATCGAGAAAAAAGCCTTTTTCAAACTTTGATGAAAATTGAAACAGACACATGTGTAGCGTGAGATTATTAGACAACTTAAATGTGAATTGCCCTATATATCGTCAAACGTACAGTGGAGATGAAACTAATGTTTAGTTTGAAATGTAATAGTGGGGTGCGCCGGGGTCCACTAATTCATTGTTTTCTTGCAAGCAATTCTTGCACTGTCTATTAATTAATTGCCAGGCGAACAAAAATTTCAAACGTTTTTTAACAACTACTTACTTTAGCAATGATTTGGTTTGAACTTTGAAATCATCATCATCTGTAATCAACTTGGATTTCATCATTCAAGTTCTTGTTTGGTAGGAATCCTACTGCAGGGTTACTGACGAGTTAGCAATAGTATAGGAGTATCTAACTAATAATGCAATAATATAATTTGCGCCTGTCTTAAGAAACCTAACTAATTGAACACTTTTGTATTAGTCTCAAACTTGAAGCAAACGGATTGTAATTAGAAATATACAGCACTACTAAAAGATGTACTGATTAACTAGCAATTTACTAATTTCAAGTGGGACGTCAATTAATTTCTTGACGCAATAGATAATAATCATGGCATTAATTAATTATTACAATCTATCATTTGCAGCCGTTGTTGGAGGGCTGGAGTTGGCCAACGCTCAGAGTCAGGGCCCAGCCAGCGGACGGGATGGTAATTTTCATTTTTTATTTTTGAGACGGGATACTATTTTTTTGTTTGCTTGCTAGGTGGTGCTGGGGGTGGAGTTCAATTTGAGCAAAGCTGGAAGCGACCACCTAATTCGTCTACTCTCTGTTCAAAACTTCTCAAATACATAATACTATGAATAATTTTAGTTAGAAAAAAAAAAGACAAAAAGTTGGACAAAATTGACATGTACTCTATATGATTATCATCTAATATACTATATATACTAAGGAAAGTAACAAATATTTAAATTAGGAATTCAATTTCTGTATAAAGTCTCATTTCATGTGGCGCGTATAAATACACATCATATGAATTTGAATTATAAATGACTTTAATTTAAAATACGCGTGATATATATATTTATACACATTATATGAATGGAAAAGTTTTTAAAAAAATTTCTAAGAAGTTTTTGAAGATTTCCCTCTATATAATAATGATCCTTACAGAATCTCAAATTAATTAATTAGTAATGATATAGTATTTACCGCAGTTCATAGCCAATCTATTTTGAGCATTATGCCACCAGACTCTTACATGATGTGACTATATTAGACAACTCGTATGTGGATTGTCCCATAGTGAGACAACCCCCACATGTGAATTTATCCAACTTGGATGCGCTATGTGCGCACCTAGTGGTCTAATACCGTTAGAAGTCTAGTGTGTGAATGCGAATAAATGTACGCAAAAATGATCAAACGCCATACTCTAATGTGGCGTAACTGTATTAGACACCTCACATGAACCCATGGTGAGATAACTCACGTGTGAGTACACCATGTGTGTCTAAATGCACACCATGTGTGTGTCTGGTGGTATAATACCGCCAGACTTTTATGTGGCGTGACCGTATTAGACAATTCACATGTATTCACAGTGAAACAACCTACATGTGAGTCATCAAATCTAAATGCACTATGTGTGTGTATGGCAGTATACTACCGCCAGAAGTCTGGCGTACGAGTGAGGACCGCCAATTTATGGCTTGTACACTTGATCTTAATTAATCTTGTCAAGTATTGTTTGATGAAAGTTGAAACGTTGCACCCTCTAGCTAACAAAATTAATTCCATGTTTCAGTCGTGAAATGCATATTCTACTGTATTTATTGGACACCATGTATAGTGTCTAATGAGCTATGTGGCAGGTACCCGTTGGACATTTTAGTGGACTCATCCATTATAGTGTCCAATAAATGTCTGCTATATAACCTATTGAACACTATAGAAAAATTGGTCATGAAAGGCTATGTAACAAATACTAGAACACCTTGCAAAAAGGTATCCTCACTCTCACACATAATCAGGTTCAGGTTGCAAAGAATTATTCAACAAATTTGGAAGCCAAAAAATGGACCCAATTCGATTTATGGAAATATTTTTCAAGGCAATTTGTTTTCACATTTATTTTCAACCACATATTGTAATATTCCGTTAAAATTTAATCTTCAATTAAATTATATGGCTATTATTTTGACAAAAATAAAATAATTGTTTAAATTGTATTAAAAGAGTACAAAATCGTTACTCAATTGATGCCAAAGAAAAATTGTAGTCCTTGATCAATATAAATCAAAGTAAAGTGACTAAATTACAATATAACAAAAAGTATAAGGACTTCTCAAACAATAAATGAATAAACCTCATTTCGCCACATAGTCTCTAAAATATACGGCTCCAGATTTGTGCCACATGTCACGCTATAATTGACGGAACTCAAAGATTTATTAAAGACAACTAAATCCTAACTATTATGAATAGGTCAAATGAGTTTTCAAAATTCCCCCAACCCCCAAACCATCTCCTGTCTAGCCCGGAACCCCCCAAGTTCATCTAAAATTGGCAAGCGTGAAGAATATCAATAAAAATCCATCAAAATACCTGTTTCTCACTTGAAAAATGCTCATTACTATATATAGAAAGATTTTGATTTGAATAATAGCTTTGCTTGGGAAATAGCGAGATTTTAGAGGCACTTTTCCATAGAATAGTATTCAAGAAATCTTTGAAAGGAGAGTGACACATATCTTGGCTATCTATTTCTATATCTCTCTCTTGATACGCATGTCTTAAATAAATTTTGTATTCTCTTGTAAGTAACAATTGCCTTGACTCTTCTTCTTCGAAACTCATCTCTTCCTTAAATCTCTTTGGTATTTGATACTTGATTGTGCGTAATGGCTTCTCGTGCTACTCTTATATTGCTTTGGCATTTGATACCTAAGTGTGCACATTTGTTTTTTAATAAATGATTGTTCTTTACTTTTGGAGCATCACTGGTGACGCTATCTATCTGTTTGCCTTGCTTTGTGGTAAACTTTGTGATATTATGACCATACTAAATGATCTTGGCTATTTTAAATAATTGAATCTTTGTATTTTGCGCTTACAGGTAGGGGCTAAGCTAGTGGTAACCCGACTTCTGAATATGACTGGTTCTTTTTGGTATTATAGCCTTTCTTGAAATTCATCATGAGTCAACTCATGTTGTTATTTACTAGGTACTTTGTACTCCCCCCATTCCCTTTAACAATCCTATAGACGTTAAATTAAGAGTTTTGTGGTCAAATCGTCCCAAAGATTGAGAAAATATATGTATGTAATCGATATTTCAGTGTATGGCTGATATTTCATTGTGGTGGCTGCAATAGTTATTGTATAATAATATTACGTATAATAGTGTTGACTTTTATTTGTAAAATCTCGCATTCAAATTTTGAATCGAGATTTATTTCTCAAATGCTTCCACTACCGTTAAACGCCGATAATACAAGAAAATAAAGTAATAAATTTGAAAATGTGACACATATTTCCTTCTCGTAACGTGAGAACTTAATTAATGCAACATTTGTTCAAACAATGCCCTTACCTTTCATAAAATAATTGCCCCAAAAAAATAAAAATAAAAATCATGATGACACGCTCCTTCCGATCAAAATTTGTTTTCTATTTTTTTGGCTGCACTACATTCTCAATTTGTTTGTAATTTTCTGCATCCCCTATTTAACTAGTTTGAAATTAGGGAAAATATATCCCACCATGATTTTTTATAATCACACGATACATCAAAATTGCGTTGAATATTATAAATTTTATCTTTGTTTTATCTCACAAATTTTTCCTTTTTTAATCATATTTTTAACCTAAAGTTTCCTTAAATTACAAATTATTTCCTTAAAGGAGTCGTTGTGGCACGCAATGCTAGGTGTCGTTATGACATTCGATCTGGGTGTCAGAAAAATTTTGAGGAAAATGTATGTAATGTCCCCGTTTTTTCATAATTTTTTTCTTACTCAATTCAAAGTAAATAGGCCTACTTACGTTGAACTTTTATGTATAAACTATTACCGTGAATAATGTGTATATAATTAAAAATTAAAGATGAAAATGTTGTGCGCCTAAGTGTAACAATCAGTAATACGGAATTACTAAATACATTTAAAGCAAATAAAATATGATGTAGGTAGTAATATATGTTGTGCTAGTATAACAACCAAAAATTTTAGGTAGACATAAAAATGAAATATGAATAAGTGACATCATATGTAATAACCTGGCCATGAGTTACCTGCTTTGATACCACTTGTAATGCCCTAACAGTGAGCTGCTCTTTCTCACTCCTCCTTGTAAGGGTTTAGGTATAATGATTAATATGTATTATTTCTCATTTTAGAACTGTCAAAGTTTATGGCTTAACCCATTTTATATTTACAATATAAGTTCATATGAAATCCACGTCATAGAGTTTCAATGTTTATCCAAGAGTTAGCAAAGTTGCTGTATAGGTTTTGTTTTAATATCTATTATTGTCCATCATCCAACGTCAACGGTTAGCAGTGACGAAGCGGTCATTCCCCATAAGTCCTGACTCGATAACATTAGCATGTAGACACTCGTGTCGGATACTTCCCGAGAGCTTGATTCACGTAATCCCCAAGTACTTAAAATTTGGAAAGTAAGGAAAAGAATGAACATAGAATATACATTGAGAAACATTTGCACATGCAAGTTTTTTTTAAAAAAGTGAGTTTGTGCCCGAATTACATCATAGACCTGTCTTATCCCGAGCGCTCAATATAACTGGTTCGGTTATAACATAACATGAGGTTTAATCTTAGGTCACTTAGGTGCCTCACCAAACCATAACTGATTCTGAATGTTTGATCATTGACTACCTGGGTAGTCTCCCACAATCTTAAAAGGTGTCTTGGCACATACCGAACATAATTATGTTCTGAAACTGATAGGGAAGATCTAGATGTAATTCATTTTCTGAAACATACACTTGTGATTTAATTACTATGCATAACATGAACTGAATCACATGACTTATATAATATAGCTTAACTTATCTCATTATGATTCATCATGAATAATACTTGACATTAGAATATTTCTTGAATAATAACAACATCAGCATATATTACCACATGTATATTACAACATGTGAATTTGCTCATATAATAGCACAATCACATCATGAGTCAAAGAATATGTAATACATGGATATTTTTCAGATACTTTTTACAAGCATACTCAAATAACACATATAGGAGGGTGTAAAGATCACTTACATTAAATCCCTAATCGGGATTATTAAGTTCTTCTTTCTTTACTTTTTCATTCTTTAGCATATCATGTCTTTGAATTTTCTCCCGTCTTCTTAAATTTAAATGTGTGCAAAAAGGATATACTATTTAATTAGATTATGCATTATTTCCTTTATCGGTATATAACTTATACTTTTTATGCATTTGGTGTGTTTGGTGTGAGGATATAGAATTTTCTCGTGGAAGAAATATAATTAAGAGTTAGAGAACCAAAGTGTCTATAGACTAAAGTACAAAAGACCAAGAATTAATTTGTCAAAAGAGTAAGAGAGAGATACAGAAGAAGAGAGGAAGGGAGATGGACGGTTGGTGGGTGCAGGGAAGAATACGAATAATCAAGCCTATCTATAATCACAACTCCCCAATTCTTTCTTGACGATTGGCAAGCTTCAATTTCATACCCCGAAGCCCAATCAAAATCTTCCAAATTTCTTTCCTATATTTTCACATGGTTATTTGTTGTTCTCTCACATGATTGCCACTTGGCAATCATGTATTAATTATATTATATATATTTTTTTCTTTTGTCTTTTTGTTGGCTCATTTATCCACTTAACTTTAAAATGTCAAACGAAGTCAAAGTAACGAGTCCTTAATGTCTACATGATGCTCTTACGGATATATGATAGAATTTCAAAAACTCTAAAATCAATAATGATATGAAAGGATAAAATATTCTAAAATGAACGACTAAAGTCGTATATTACAAATATAAACATTTTTGCATTTACTTGTTCTCTTTTCATCACTTAATAATTTACTATTTTCACTCAATAATAAAAAGAGTCACAATGCAAGCAGGTGAATTTTGCGAGTCGTTACGTGTGACAAACTTGTATTGAATGATAAAAATTAGTCATGTGATCATCACCTAATAAATGAGTTCCATGTGAACACGTGGTTTGTTAATGTCACATTTTCATGTCTCCATAAAATTACTCTAATTACTACCCTTGAAATTATACTAAGAATAGAATTTTGAAAAAGAAAAAAAGTTAATTGACACAATCTAATGCTAATCTTTAACTTTATTGTACTATCTCCGTCTTAAAAAGATAGTCCTACTTCTTGTTTCATATAGATTAAGAAAAATTTATTTAATAGTATTGTAAAGGTAAATTTTAACATCGTTTCTCTATGATATCCTTCTATTTATTAATTATTACACTTTAATAATTTTATTTTTATTATAACAATGCGCATTAAATAAGAGTATATAAGAGAACTAATATTTCAACCACTTTGTAAAAAAGAAACTGAACTATATTTTGGGATGGACAAAAAACGACAGATGGACCATCTTTTTAGGACGGAGGTAGTATAATTTAACTTCAACATTTCAAACTTGACAATTCTAATATCTAACCTCACATTTTTTGCGCAATCTAATATTTTTAATTTAAAAAGACAAGCATCCTCAAATTCTAATTAAAATAAAAATTAGTACACGATAAATAAATCACACGAATTAATCTTTCTTTATGAAATACTATCAAATCCTATATGGTGATGGCAAGAAATATAGTCTTTTAATTACTGATTTTTATTTCAATTTGAATTTGACGGTACTATAGTCTTTTCAAGTTAAAAACGTCATATTCGGTCAAAAATGTGAAATTATGTTCTTTGTAACTAGAATTTTAGCCTTTTTTTTAATAAAGAAAAGATACTATTGTTTGAAATGAGTGATAAAAAAGTGAAAAGAGATTATAGGAAATTGTGAAAAAGTGAAAACATGCTGTTAGTGTGAATTTTAATTGTTGAGTTTTTTAACAATAAAAAAATAAGTTGTAGAAAAGAGTCACGCAAAAAAAATGTTAGGATTGGGTTGGGTTGGGCCAAGAGAGCCCACTCTCCCAGGTTGGACAGCTAGGCCCAGAACGCATTATCTGGACCAATTCCGTGATGTCTTGGCTCGACCCATTGGTCAAATAGATCATTAGTCAAAAGGTGTTTAAAAATGTCAAAACATGTGCCAGCGTTGTCCACGTCGATGCGACAAATCGCAATGCGATGAACGCTCGAGATTACTGGATAAATTCCTTTGCTTCAATATCCCATCGGCAACGGTTTTATGGTAAAAACTTGCGCCAGTGGTCTGTAACACCGCTGGCGATGGCTTCAGCAACCAAACAAGAGAAGCAGGGTTTTCTCCCTCTCTTTACATTTTAAAGAATTGTTACCGTTGACAGAATTGCTCATTGACTGTGTATTTGGGAAGTTTGAATGACTGATAAAGTTATTGCAGATATTAATTACTGGGATTCCTTTTCAGGTTCTGCTGGTAAAAGCGTTGCAGTGATTGGTGCTGGTGTTAGGTATGCAAATTTATCGTTGCAATTGTTGAATCCTTCTTTTACTTGGGGTTGCATGCGATTTCATTGTTCGGACTAACTTGTGCTACAGTTCCGTAATTGAGTGTGCATTTATCGTTGATTCTTGAGGATTTTGGAAGAGGATTTACTTAATTGTGTATATATTTATCTTTGAAAAAGTTAATAGAAATAAAAAATAACAGCATTTAAAGTGGAAACTGAAAAATCGGCAAGCTAGCTGCTAAAAGAAGAATTTGATCATGCTATTCCTTTTACTTGCTACAGGTTATGGGCCTCTAATGCCAATAGGTATCCAAATATAGTTTGAAGCACGTGATAATTGGATTGTGAAACCATGATATTGTGTCTGCAAATCGATGGCAGGAGCAATTCCTTGCCATTTATTTAGTTGTTTGTCTCCCTGGATTAGTTATCGCTGGTAGAAATAGCACTCTCTAAACACATTACGTTTGCACCTTTTCCATTATATTGGAAGAGCTTAAGCTTATCATGTCCCAATTGACATTGCTTTCCATCCCATTTGATTATCCATCTCCTTTGTATATTCTTCTCTTTGAACTTTTGATGTCTGGCAGCGTCTCATCCTATTTTCAATTTTACTCAAAAGTCTTACCCGCAGAGGTAGGAAGATTAGTGAATTCATTGTCAATTTTGAATATGTTGTATCATCGTATGTTGGGATAAATTCACAAAGTATTAAAAGAGAAAACCATATATGTGGGCATACATTTAGAGAATGACTTAAGTTACATTATAAATACATCATACATTAATAGACCAAAAAATGTTTTAAGTTATTATTTTCTGAACATGTCACTCCACCAGTCCCATAAAAATAGGCTCATATCATAGATTAAGAAATGTGAATTAATGTAATTTGAAATACAAGATTTACACTTACTTCCCTAATATACCATTATTCAATATTGAATCACTTTTTATTTAGTCAACATGGTCATTAATGCATTACAAATTTATTAGTAGTTGGAGTAAGGGCATATTTGGAAAAGAAATTAATTGCTCAACCTTGTTTATATAAATGGACTATAATTTGGGACAAATAAAAATAGAAACTTGGCCTATTTTTATGGGACGGAGGGAGTATTTGATTTCGCATGGAATTCTACTCTTTTCTTCCATTTAGTTTATTTATGTTTAGTTAGTTGATAATGGAGAAATATAACAAAAAGGGAAGCTGGAGATGTAGCTGGTTTCTTGCATTCCAATATTATTATGTTTTAATGTGATGTGAACCTGGATATCAATCTTACAAGAGTTTCGACTGGTTTTCTATGTGTCTAAGCCGTCCATAGTTTCATATTTGGACATGTTTGAATGAATCATCTTTTGGTATCCTTTTCTTGGTCATCTTCATTGCTAGTGTTTTGTCTGAAAAGAGTTATATTTTTTAATTTTTTGTTCTTTTAATTTTCGTAGTGGGCTTGCTGCTGCATATAAGCTGAAATTGCATGGTTTAAATGTTAAAGTATTTGAAGCTGATGAGAGATCTGGAGGAAAGTTACGAAGTATTTCGCAAAATGGTTTGATATGGGATGATGGGGCAAACACTATGGTATTTGTCATACATGATGGACTTTTTCAGGGTCCATCCTTCTCATTTTACAAATTATCTTCACAATGCTTACTTGGATAAATCTGCATTGGTTTGTAGACCGAGAGTGAGGCAGAAGTTGGATTTTTGCTTGATAATCTTGAGCTTAGGGGAAAGCAACAATTTGTAAGGATTAATTTTTACCTTTTTAATATTTTTCACATTTTCTTAATGCAAATTAGTTCGGCCTTTTTTTGCTAGTGGTTGATTCCTGCAAATGCTAACCTGTTATAAGTAACAAACTTATGATGAAATAACTTCTGAATTTATTCGGTATCATAATGCAGCCAATTTCACAGAACAAGCGGTATATTGTAAAAGATGGGGCACCTGTACTGGTATGGTCTTCATTCCTATTTCTTTCCCCTGAAACTTCAGACTGCTAAGTTATATACTCTGTGTTGGTAATGCATAATGGTCTGCTTGATCTTGCATGCAACTAAGTGACTTGTTTGTTAAATTGCTATTTCAGATACCATCAGATCCCATTGCATTGATCAGAAGCAATTTTCTTTCTGCAAGTTCAAAGGTTTAACTTCGCATGATAATACCCTCCTCTTTCACATATCTTGTTTATTTCATCCTTTTGCGAGTTGTGACCTTTATTTATCTCATTAAAGTATCTTGAAGAATGTGATTTCTCTTTTCAGCTTCATATACTTTTGGAGCCATTTCTATGGAAGAAAAAACCCCTACCAAAGGTGACTGACTCGCAGGAAAGGTGAAAAATTTTACTACTTCAATGCTTTAATACCCTAGTGTCCTCTATGATGTATTTCACTGTTGTTCCATATTTTCATTCTTTCAGGTTTTCATTACTCCATCTTTTTAATTTTCTTGTGCCTTGTGGCAAAAATAAACATTTCACTTCAATAGATATAGTGCCTTCATCAATCCCAGGTATATCAGGGAAAGTTTCTCATTTTAATGCGCTACTATGATTGATAACGTTTTCATTCTCCAGTCAACTTTCACTTGGCCATACTTAATAATTTTGCTTGGGAGCATTTTGACATACTCTGTTATCTGTTGTAAGTAGATGGCCTGTTGTGTATTTTGATAATGTGTGTCGTTCATTGCTTCTTTTCTTCTAAACCAAGAAAACAAACTCTAAATTGGTGCCAACATTTACTCGTATAATTTTTTCTGCAGTGTTGGTTCTTTCTTCCAGCGTCATTTTGGTAAAGAGGTGCTTTCAATACCTTCTCTATATTCCTTAGAATAGATCCTTAGCACATTCAACTGAAATTGATTCTGCTAAACAGTATTTAGTCGAACATTCAACTGAAATTGATTCTGCTGAAAAATATTTAGTTGCATTGGAAAGATACACTCTATATTGATTTATATTAAGCTCAATTTAAGGAAACATCTTTCGTTGTCCATCAAATTGTTACATTGCTTGCTTTTATTTGTTTCCATTATGTCCCCGAATTGATTCTTTCTCTGCCTTTTATCAGAGTATGTCGGAGATTTTTGTTTGGAAAAATGATTTTTACTTGGAGAATATTTGGTTAAAAAGTAAGAAAAATTGATTGAGCTACATGACAAACCGAATTCTTCTGGAGAATGTGTGGTTGGAATGAGTTTCGTGAAAAATCAGTCCCAAACAAGCTCTCAGTAATTAAGTGGCATCACTTTCATACATGTCATACTGCCTTTTGTTTTATCATTTGCAAGGTTGTTGACTACGTCATCGATCCTTTCGTTGCTGGAACAAGTGCTGGTGATCCTGAATCTCTTTCTGTGAGTACTTTTGCATTTCTTTGTTGATCTGCATAATCTTCTTCATAAACAGCTGTATAAAGGGAAAAATAGATAAATCTAAAATAATGTTTATAACATAATAGAGTATGAAGTTTATGGACAAAAGGAAACCATCAAATAATTCCACAGTGATTTAGCTGTCAGATATTAGTCAGCCTTATGAATTATGGTATTAGAACTAGTGGAAGCACTCCAAACTCTTTCAAATTTGTTTCTTGACCAGATGCGCCATGCATTTCCAGATTTGTGGAATCTTGAGGAAAGGTACATCCTCCCCTACATTCATTTGGTAATATTTGTCTTTAGTATCTATATGAGACACTAGACAGGCGCAATGACAAATAAATGGTTCAATATGAAATGTTTTAGTTATGTCTCAAAGTTAGGATGTGTATAATCAACTCTATGTTATTGTTGTCCAATTCAAATAAACACATCAATAGATTTAACACTCCCTTTTTTCAAAAGTAAAAACAATAATAGTCGTTTGCTGAAATTGGATATCATATCCATCTTAAACATATCATAGTCTTCCTTCGAATTGATCTACTACTTGAGATACTGGTCGTTGTAACTTGTACAAATGTCAGAGTTAAATGCTGCATAAGCACATTATATAACACAATTTTTGAAGCAAGTGTGGAGCTTGTGGCTTATGCATAATTTAATTGTCTTGTGCTTTTGCCATATTTCTCAATTCAACGCTAGGAAATTTATAATTGTTTATTGTTTATGCCATCATTTTTCCTTCTGGCATCAGGTTTGGTTCAATCATCTCTGGTGCTATTCTGTCAAAATTGTCCGGGAGAAAGGGAACTCGTGAAGGAACAGAGGGTTCTAAAGCTAATCAAAAGCGAAGGCCCGGTTCTTTCTCATTCATTGGTGGGATGCAGGTAATTTTTATCATAACGCACACAAGAGACTTATCCAGATGTAAATCTGAGAGAAGCAAATAAAACTTTTCTTTCTTTTTCAATCTTTTCCCCCCTTGTTATGTGAAAATGGTTCTCAATTACATCGTTGCTGAGGTACAGACTCCACCCTATGAATAAACCAATTCTTGTAGATATACTTTGAATGGCCACACTTACCTTCTGTGCGTATTTCCTTTATATCTCTTAATCTGTACTTCTTTCTGTTTGGAAAATGCAACTCTATGAAGTAACCTTTGCTTATGTTTTCATTATAATTTGTTTTTTCCACCATGGACGGAATAAATTATGTTCTCACAGAAAACGAATTCCACTGATTCCTGGGGCACCAAGCTTTTACAAAGTTATATTCATACTTCCGCAGTTCTACCATATCTTTTATAAAATTTATATCCACATTTTTGCAGACACTCACTAACGCATTAACCAGTGAACTGGGCAAGGAGGATCTGAAACTCCATTCTAGAGTGCTGGAATTATCTTGTAGCATCGGGAAGAACTCCCCATTAGATAATTGGTCAGTTTCTTACGAACTGGATCAGAGAAAGATCTTAGATGAGAAACCCTTTGATGCAGTGGTAATAACGGTGAGTCTTGTATATGTCGATAAGTAATTGTTCCCAAATAGGAGAAAGACTAGAGAAGCTATATGAGAAAGTCACAAAGGATTTGCAGTAGACAAGAAGAGTAGAATTTTGAAAAAGTGACAGAACAAGTGTAAATGGTAAGCACAGAGTGGGAAGTTGACCTAAATTCACATTGCTCGAAGATAAAAGGATTTACACCTTTTGTGTCTAAACTTTGAATGTGACATGTGATAGAGAAAAGCTGAAAAATGGATCCACATAATTAACTTCAGATGAGTATGGGATAGAAAATGTGTTGAATCAGGTTATAGGAGCTTTTTAACTGTGTTGAATCAGGTTATAGGAGCTTTTTAACTCTATTTTGTCTGTGCTCACCTTCACTCAACATCAAACACCAGTGCTGTACACTGGCACTTGACTTCTAGGGTCCTCATGTAACATGATGCCATTATTTATTAACTTGATAATTCTTTCCATTAGGCTCCCCTATCTGATGTTAAAGGTATGAAGATTATGAAAAGAGGAAGCCCATATCTGCTTGACTTCATTCCTGAGGTATGGAATTGTGCAACTTGAGTACCATTTCATTTCAAGGTTCTGTGTCTTGATTTATAATTTAAGACATGTTAAGATTCTTTAAATATATGTTAACTTATCTCTTGTTATTTGTTAGGGACAATAGATAACAATATGACATAGTATAATTGATATTCTTGGTGGTTCAGTCGGAAGTTTATTGTTCTCATACTGTCCATAATATGTGCAGGTTAGTTATTTACCACTATCTGTTATAATCACTACATTCAAAAGAGGGACTGTTAAGCGACCCCTTGAAGGTTTTGGAGTTCTTATACCTTCCAAAGAGCAACAAAATGGTTTGAAGTCATTGGGTAATATGCTTAGTTTTGTCTGTTAAGCTTGGATAAAAATAAATGCAACAAGGTTGTATAACCGTAAAATGCATACCTGTTACCTGACCTTTTGGCCTGGTCAATGTTTTGTGCCAACATTTTGTCTTGGCATTTAACTCCTTGGCGTTCCATTTTTGGAGCAGTTTACGCTTTTGGATGAGAACTGTCCAACTCAGGAGTCAAATGTAAATGAAAAGATAGATCTACCAATGTTCAAAGAAGGAAAGATTACGTATAAAAAACATTAAGAAAAAGAAAATAATCATCTATTTCTCACAACTGCTTCCTCCACCTGCACCCTTCTAATAGTCCTCAACTCGTCCCCACACTGCAACACCAAGTCACCACACCCCAGCACAAGAGAGAAACACAATAATCATTTGTAGCAGGCATATTGTCACTGATGTTTGCAGTGCACCCAAATCCAAGTTGATACATTATGAGGAGGCTGAAGGTGGTTGGGGTTGTCTTTCTGGTTTGAACTTGAGGGCAAACTGTAAAGAAATTTATACTCTTGGACAGTTTCCAAAAGGACGGAACAACTCCAGAAATGGAAGTTTGGCAAGTTAAATTCCAAGAAAAAAGATGGGGACAAAAGTGAGACCATGACAATAGCTCAAGGACTGTGTGTGAATTACTGGTTTGGATAACTGATATGGTAGTCCTTGTGCTTTTGCTATAATCTTTATGCAAGCAGGTACCCTCTTCTCTTCTTCAATGTTTCCAGATCGTGCACCAAATGATGTATATCTTTATACTACTTTTGTTGGAGGAAGTCGAAATAGAGAACTTGCAAAAGCTTCAAGGTCTCCAAAAGCTTCAAGCTTTTGCCTTGAGTTTGATAGTCTACTAGATATTAATTCATGTGCACCAATATACCTGCTATTTTCTCATGTTATTGTTTTTACAGGGATGAACTGAAGCAGATAGTGACTTCTGATCTCAGACAATTATTGGGTGCAGAGGGAGAACCTGCATTTCTGAAGTATGTAATTATGTTTAACCATATTCTTTCTTGCTGTTTATTGCTGTAAATGCTCGATTGTAAATGAAGCTGTAATGCATATGGTATATTTTTCTTAGAGGTTATGTGCTTTTTTGCTTGCAGTCACTTCTACTGGAGTAAAGCATTTCCTCTGTATGGGAAAAACTATGATACAGTCATAGAAGCCATTGGCAAAATGGAAAGAGATCTTCCAGGATTTTTCTATGCAGGTAACGCTTCCGTGGTCTCATGTTTGTTTCTTTCCTTTTCACCTCCTATCTGGACAGAGCTTCTTCTTTGGTAACGATGGAACTTTTTATATATTTATTTTTTTCCCTCATAAGCAAGCAAATGGAATAATGAATTTTCTCCGTGAAAAAATGTACATTTCTATAAATTTGGGGAAAACGATACAAAACTCAGAGCTATAACTCAATCATTGTTTAGTGACTTCATTATTGTGTAGTCGGGCTAGAATTTAAAGATTGGGAACCATCATTTGACCTGCAGAAAGGCAGAATGACCTTTGCAAAAATTAGTCACCCACTGACCAAAACTTGATCTTTGCACCATCATTTCAAGCACTTTTTATGTGATGTGGCTTTTACTTGGCATACTATTTGCTGGATACTTATGGTTTCTGGCTAATCTGATGTGAGCCGTACATGCTAGGTAATCACAAGGGAGGATTGTCAGTTGGCAAAGCACTAGCATCTGGCTGCCATGCAGCTAATCTTGTAATCTCATATCTGGATTCTTCTTCTAGTAGAGTCTGAGAAAAGGTAATGGGTCTCACCGATTATAATGCTGTTGGAATAATTCATCACTTCTATTTCAGAGTCTATTTATCTCAGGTGCAGCTTGCTGTTTGTGGGTCATAAACTATGGCCTGCCAATTTTTGTCGGAATTGAGGTGAAACATCAAACAAGCACCACTCTTCATGAGCAGGGCGGTGACCAAAAGAGCAGGACTTGTGTCTTGTGCTATAGTTGAACTTGTCATCATTGTTGGAGTTAAGTGGATTCTTTTATGCTTACTGGTACAATGTATCCTATTGAGTTTGACAAATAAATCCCCCCCCCAACAACCCACCAAAAAAAAAAAAAAAAAGAACTTGGGTTGATGTTGGTTTCAAGCTTTGTGTCGCAGTTATGACTTTGAGGATTTGGACGCTTGTAATAATGATTTTCGATTGAAGTTGATGCACTGTCACTTGCCAGTGAATTGTGTTTGTTGGCCTCATTCTTTTTGTCTCTAATAGCTCACAGAGATGCTCCACCCAAATCCCTTTTCACCGTATATTTTTTAATGGTTATGTACTTCTAGTTTGCATAGCAATTCTAGGGAGACATGTAAAAGTGACATTATTAGGTGATATTTTCACGCGACACATATTTATTAAGTGATGATTACATGACTACTTTTTCATCATTCAATGCAAGTGAGCGACTTATAGAATGTCACTTATTCATATATCATTTCCATGTCTCTCTAAATTATTATTATTTTTTTAATGGTTATGTACTTCTAGTTTGCATCTTATGCACCATATCGAGGGTATATTATATGATATCCATAATTAGTGTCCCGGTTTCCCATACAGTTTTTAAGCTGGTAAAAGCTCTATCATGCTGCTTTTTGCCAAGTGGTGGCACGTCTCAGACAACTCTAGTTTAAATTTTTAAACAAACCTGAAAACCCCAATAGCATAAAATCAGCGTTTTGAAATGGAAAAGATGGCAATTCACCTATTATTATAGTATAATAATAATCGGTGGATTATGGGTATTGGAATAGATAAATTTCAAAAAGTGTTTTTGCACACTCGAAAATGTATCTTATGTTTTAAAAAGCTCGTTTAGGCGACGCTATATTTTATCATGTTTTGCATTTTATCACGCACTGGTTGCGCCTTTTTATCCTATATTGATGCGCTTTAGTGCATATAAATTTAATGTTTGGTCTTGATACTTTTTCACGTTTCACGTTTTTTAAAACGCTGATTAAAATTAACGAACTAGAAGAATTTTTAAAATTTTCTTCATGTTAACTATTGATGTGGTTGTAATTAATGCATTTCTTGATAGTAACTTGTAATATTATTGTCGCATTATTAGTGAACAAGTCATGATTAAGAAAAGGGGGAATCATTAGCTTTTTTTGTCTTTAGTTTTGGACTTGACTGCTTTATCCGAAGAAGTTAACAAGAAACCTTTTTGGCAGTCCAAATTATTGAAGAAGATAGATGGGAGCTAGACGACATATGATACAATGAGGATTGAGGAACCATAATTAGTCAATCTTTTAATTTCCTAAAAATCTAAGCAAAGAGTGGGCCTTTAATTAATTTGTTATATGTGTGTGGTACTTGATTAATTTATTTATGGTGTGGGACAGATTGCTCCCAGCCACATGAAAAGCTCAACGGTGGCAATGGAAACTACGGTTTTGTTCGCCCTTTATCGGGTTATCTTTTTAAGTGCCAAACTATTTAATTATTAGGAGTTCGCCCCTCTTCATGCTTTAATGCATTCCACATGGGTAACACACATTTAAATCCTGTCTTTTAAATAAATAATTCATTAATCTTCAAAAGAGTTATTTTTCAAAGTTGTGTTTTAAGTGGCAAATATCTCATCGCTCTGTATTGTCTTAACTACACAGTCTGTCAAATGTCACAAATACCCCAATCAATTTTTTGAGTCAAGCCGATTTAGATTATGTCAATCTTCTATTACTTATTTATTTTTTGCTCTAAAAAAAAACCTTTTTAGAATTCCTATCAAAGAGATTTCCCCAAGGAAAATGCTTATAAAGTTTTCATCACTTCCTTCTCCAAATATTATTACGAATACGTTTAGGTCTTTTTCTTTCTTCTATAAATGAAAAAGAAACAATTCATATTCATAAAGTTGGATAACTCTCGAGTAGCTTAAAGAAAAAGTCCTTAGTCAATTTTATTTATTGGGTCGTCTTACCTGTATATTTCTCCTTCTACTGGTTACCTATTATAGCGTCAAGGGGGCATCACCCACTTTATTTCAGTCTCTACCAGTCATTTTTCAGAGTTTATATGATTCATTTATTTTGGCACTTATCAGTTTTATACCAATTTGGTCAAGTCTTGCTGTCCATATTAGCACCACTTATATTGTCAAATGCTTGAAATTATATCATTTTTCCTCATTTTCACAAAATTTATTCTATCTTAAAGAAAATAGAAAAAGGAAAATCTTCTTAATTAGTTATCAACGAAAATCTCATAGTCATATTCGAATATTTCTAGTTTAGTGTGTCCTCCTAAAAAAGATCGTAAAACATTTTTATCCTGTACGTGTCTGAAATCTTTTTTCAAGGTTAATGAATTATTTATTATGTTATTCAAAGATGGATTCGAATGTGAATTAATTAGAGCAATTCTAGAATTAGATGAGGGGAAAAGTCAAAGGGGAGAAAAGCTATGCGAGGGAAAAATGAGGAGAAAAAAATTATTTTCAAATAGTGTATACATAAACGGTAAGGATAAAAGGGGAAAACTTAGCTGCAGGACTATCTTTTTAGGATGGAGAATAGAATATTGGACTCTGTTTGGGACGGATGAAGTAAAAAATTACTCCTTCTATCCCATAAAAATAAGACAGTGGATATTTTGATACTAAGAAATAGCGGTTAATGTGGTTTGAACATTTAATTTTGCAAGTGTTTTTCGATTTTAGCCCTTATAAGTTCTCCCTAATTAATGATATGAAATTAATTCTAATTAACAAAGATTATGGATTAATGTCAAAGGTAGAATGTAAAGGGTGTTGCAAGTGTCAACATTAAATAGAGTAAATTGCTTGACTTAGTTTTCCTAATATTTTAGTGGGACAATTAGAGAAATAGGCTAGTTTTGGACATTGTTATGGAAAAATGGCAAAAAACTTAAGTTTTTGGAAAAATGACCATTTTGTAGGGTAAAATTACACATACACCCTTCTTGCAAAAATGACAAAAATAATTGGATGGTTATGATTTTGTGCAGTACACCTATATTAATGGTCCAAATTGAATGATGTGGAATTATAAAAATAAAAGACACAATAGATAAATTGTTTACACAATAGATAAATTGTTTTACACAATGAACACTCATAGTGGAGGGAAAGAAAAAAAGTTGGTAACCATTTTTCACCATTGCCCAACTTCAAGTATAGACAGAAAATCTAGGCAAAGCTTCTTGAATGTTCCCAAAAAAATGCAAAAGTCGTGTGATGAGCTCTTCCATTTTACCATTTTCATGGAGTTTTTAAGATAAACTTTGGGTGTTTTGATATCATCTTCCTCTATTCTTTGACACCCCAATGTGAGGTAGAGCACCAAAAATAGGGGTTCTTGAAGTTTCCCAAAGAGAGAAGATGACGTGTTCTCCTCCATTCACTATCTTTATAAAGCTTATAAGATACATTTGTATATTTTGAAGACTCAAATTTCCACATTGCATCACAATGTGAGAAATGATGTTAACTATGAGATTATATATTGCTCTAATATCTTGTTAGGATGGCTCATAAATTACTACTTAAAGTTAGCTATAAATATTCTTACAGAGAGAACATGAGAGAGTGGATTAGCTAGCCAATGACTTAGACTTTACACTCAAAACTGCATTTCTACATTTCAGTTATAGATTTCCTCTAAATGTATAATTTTTTTCTTAAGAAAATGTAACCAAATGGATAAACAAGGACTTCTTAATCTTTCTATCCTAACGTGAGTAATGATGTTAGATATAAGCTTATGTGTTACTCCAAAATATTGATAACGTGGTTCACACATCAGTAATCAAACTCAGTTTAAAGCATAGAGAACATGTAAAGGACCGGATTAGCTAGCCAATTACCGGATTACACTTAAACTCCACATTTTTACATTTTAGTTGTAGACTTCCTCTAAATGTATAATTTTTTCTTAAGCAAAATTTAACTAAATGGATAAAAGAACCTTTTAATCTTTCCATCCTAAGGTGAGTAATAGTGTTAGATATGTGATTATATGTTACTCTAAATATTCTTAGTGTGATTCATACATTAATAATCAAACTCAGTTTCTTACATAGAGAACATATGAAAGAGTGGATTAGCTAGCCAATGACTGGCACTTCACACTTAAAACTACATTTATACATTTCAATTGTAGATTTCCTCTAAATGTACTATTTTTTCTTAAGAAAAATGTAACCATGTGGATAAACAAGAACCTTGTAACATTTCGGTGACTAAGGTGAATAATGATGTTAGGTATGGGAGTATATGTTACTCCAAATTATTATTAGGATGGTTCATACATCAGTAATCAAACTCAGCCTCTTGCATAGAGAACACGTGAACTCTTGTATGGAGAACCAAGCCAGTCGGCCATTTATGTCGAACCATGCCTCGTGCGTTTTGTTACACTGTATCTTCCGCAAGATGAACTCATGAAAGAGTTGAGCTGAAAAGTACAGGTCGGGGTTCCTCAAACCGGTAAGATGGGCAAATTGTGTGGTATTAAAGTTTTGCATTTGATATTCATTGAAGTTGTCCAGAACCTTATCCAACCAGTCCAAATTCATCATATACCACACTTCGGCCCTAAATCGCCTCTGCACACACAATTCGCGGCTCATTTGCAATGCAAATTACCATTTGCCAGCAAGGCGATTAGGTCACACTTGTTATTAACTGCTAGTCGAAGAAGTAACAAAAAGGAAGAGTAAAAAATCAGAGAAAAAAATGACAATTACCCCCCCAAAAAAAAAAAAAAGTCTTTAATCTTCATATTCAAACAGCAGGTCAATTTTAGAATTTCAAAAATCAAATTGCCCTTTCAAATGATGTAACAAAGTGGACAACCCAAATATCTGAATTTACAATTTTGTTGTATTTACATAATCGATTAAATGGTCTTCGATACATGCAAAATGAATTACAGTGTGTAAAATATAGAGATTTAAGTACATAAAAAATACACTTACATATTGTAAATAAATTATAAGGTCAATGCTTTAGATTTAGAACACTTTGATGATCTAAAAAAGAAAAGAAGATGATGACATTCGATGTAGAATTTGGGGAGATCGTTGACTTTTTCTGTGAGTGGGTAATAGAGGGAATAAGGAAAATGTTGAGAACAAGGATCATGGCAAAAAATAATGACTCTAGATAACTAAATCCCATTACTAATTCCAATCCAGCAAGATAGTACAAACTAATCCAACTAGAAAATCAAATAAATATCATCCATATAACTGAATTGCAAAACCTTTTATAGGAACCAATGAATAATTTAATAAGCAAAATATTAAAAATAATTATTACATATATAATTGATCAAGAACTGGATATATAAACATGAAAATAGCAAGGTGTTGCTTACGAAAAAAAGGATGAAATGAAGTTACCTTGTGTTCACATTATGTACATAAGTATATTGTACATGGTTCATAAGATTAACATGTATGTCTAATTGGCACAAGCATTCTACAAGTGATTCATGAAAAAATATAACAGGCAAAGGAATGGATGTAATTTCCACATAAATTTTTGTTTCAGTCCTTTCCATATATATATGGTTAAGATAGCAATTTCCAGAAACCAGTTGCCAATAAATTGAGTACAACCCTTTTTCTTTTATAAAGTCTCATTTTAAGTTGACAGCTCTTTCATTGTGAATAAAATTATAATGTTTGATTGCTCAACTCTTTAGAACTACATTTATAATCATTTAGAATGGGAAATCTCTGGAAATTGGGACTTTATGTATTTTCAATGTATCCATGCGTTTCCTATTAACAGATTGTGGTTTTTAAGTTACAACATATGCATTTTATGTTAATCTACATTTTGGCCTTGGAAATTGTAGACTTATATATTTTTTGTATGTGCTCATGTTCTAACTATAATTATACATGAGGATGTTAAGTTCTCGAAAAATTATACTTCTCTGGCTAATCTATATTTGGTTCTGGGAAAAATGTAAAATAATATATTTTTATATGTAGTCATGTTTAACTGGTCAATATTAGAATGGTATGTTCTGGAAAAAATATACATTTCTGGCTAATCTACATTTTCCTGAGAAAATGTACAATTATACATTACTCATTCGGGATAGTATTCACTTAATCTCACCTAATTATACCTAAGGTATAGGGTTCCATGATATGGGATCCACCATGATGACATATTCTATACCACAGCTGCACTGAAAGACTAAAACTCTTTATTCTTACAACTGCATGCTTTATTAAATGAGATATGACATATACGAACACAAATTGACACCCATTCAGACACAAGCATTGGAAGGAACACACATACACAATAACAAACCATGAAATGGATATATCACGAACACAAACTAATACCCATTCAATAACAAGCATTGGAAGAAACATATACAAACACAAACTAACACCCATTCAAACACAAGCATTGGAAGGAACACACATACACGATAACAAACCATGACATATCACGACCGACAGAAGCCTGACTTTTAATTTCTAGCAAGTATGTCTCAGTTAGGAGCATGTTGGAAGTTTGATGTTCACAAGCTAGATTAGTATGCTACTTTTGAGAAGGCTTGAAGGTAAATCCTTCTCCTTCTCTTTCTTTTTCCTCTTCCTCTTCTTATGACTACTCTTTTAATTCATCTTTTTCTTATCTTCTTCTAAATCCAATATGTTCCCTGCCTTTTGCTCAACCCATCGAAAACTCAAGAAATTTATCCAGGTTTCCCAAGTTTTGGATATATATAAATAGAGTGATAATACCATAGGGCTATATCGACTCACCCCATCTCTGATCCTGCAAATCTAAGCTCAATTCCAACTCCAACAACAATTGCAATGTCAGCAAATTTTACTATTATCCATATACAACATAAGCAAATTTTGATGTTACCCATATGCGGCATAGGCCACATGTTCAATTTGTAAGCTTTCTTAGCTCGAAACCTACACGGCGGAACTTCTCCCAAACCCACCCAGCTCTACTAGAGAATGAAGCAATGACGTTGGGCAAAATCGGTGGTAGAGATTAAACTACAAAAGAATTTCTTAAGCTCTAAGATAGTTTACAAGACACAATTTTCCCCACCTTAGGCATCAGTTCTATTAGGAATTTAGTGATTTCAAGCCCCTGCATTCCTATGTTAATGCTAAGTTTCAAGCCATTTGTCAAAGCTTGGCTACCTTGCAAAAACAAGGGAATGGAACCTCCTATTCTAATTCTTATTCCAATATTGAAATCTCAAGGCAAACAAGTGTTCCACAATTGGAATTTAGTCACCCAAAACAGGAAAATAAATGAAAAAAATTCATTCACAAAAGAAGCCTGAATATAACGAATGTTCTTCAAGTTTTCAACACCAACAAACAAAAAAATAGCAGAAATAACAATAATGAAAATAGAAATTTACCGAAGCTGAAGCGAATTGAAAGAATTTCTTACCATTGTTTGCTAGACGTCCGACCTACCACCTCACTGGAAAGAATCGACTACTACTATTGCTTGTTGGACGTCCTTTGAAAATCGATTTCCAGCCGATGTCCTTCGCAAAATCGATAGCTTGCTGGACAGATTTGAGGTCTACGGTTCTGAGTCATCGAACGGGAACAGAAACAGCAAGCCGAGTTCGATTTGGTTAGAAAGTTCGTCGACATAAGTTGGGGGCTTAGGGTTTTGAGCTCTACCACCGTGAATCACCTCCCCAATTTTTTGTTGGCTGCTTTTTTTCTTTGTTTTTTGGCTCAACGTATTCTCACTTCTGCCAAAGATTTTGTTTTAATTTTTTCTTTTTGAAATGTGTAGCTTGTAAATTTCAAGTTATAGTGAGGGTATTTTTGTCTATATTGTACAATTTTTGCCATTGGTGCAAATGTTATCTAATTTAGACATTTTTGCAAAAGGCCCAATAAATTTGGACAGTTCTTCCAATTTCCTATATTTTAGTACCTAGGTAGTTTAAGTGGCTAATTAACTAAGGACAAAGTTGAAAAATAAAAATTAAATACAAACTTGATATAACAAGTGACTTATCTTTGTATGAGGGATAAAAAATTAAAAATAATATAGTAAACTATTTTTGTAAGACAGAAGGAGTTGTAAATGCACGTAGCCTGTAATGTAATGCATGAATTTTTGGCTTGTCATATATATGATGATAAGATGCTAGCTCCCAGTCCCCAAAATTTCCCATTCCCAAATGGGCAAATATTAGCGCCCAATGTTTTTCCACCCCGTATGGCTTTAATTACATGCAAACATATCTGTCTTTGTACAATGGCTATTAACTCCTTGTTGAAATGATAATTGGTTAATATAGGTGATTTCTAATGAATTAGAAAAGTTTCATGTAGGAGCCTGATCAATCTTAATATAAAAATTGATTAAGATACTCTATTCTTCTCTCAAATATGGTTCACATTATATTTTTCATATGGATTAAAAAAATAATTTAGTATTCTTAAAAAAAGTACTTTCTCGATCTTATAAAAATAGTTCCATATCATTTTTCACATAATTTAAGAAAGTGCAACTAATGTTCTTGGAAAAGTGAAATTTAAGAATATTTTTCCTAATATGCCCCTTCATTTAATTATTATTTAACTTTATTAGTTCTTATTTGCTAATATCAATGCACATTAAATGGGGCATGTTAGAAAATTAACAAACCAACTAACAAAAGTAGACAATAATTTGAAACAAACAAAAAATGAAATTACGACCATTTTTTTGGGGACGGAAGGGGTACAATTTAAGAACGTATTTCCCAATATATACTTTCATTTACTAAATATTTGATTTCAATTGTTCTTTTTTATTGATTACAATGCATAATAAATAATACTATGTTAGAAAACTAAAAATAATTAAGGATGGTGAACTATAAATTGGGATGGGTGAAAAATAAATAAAGCACCATCTTTGCGAGACGAAAGTATGTGAGTAATTGTTTGTGAAAACTGTTGAGGTTTTGTCATTTGTGTAGTGTAGAATGAACTGTGCGATAGGGCCATAATCGAGGGAGAAGTGCTATTTGTATACTTTCTCTGTTCCACAAGGATTGTCTACTGGTAATTGTACATGGATTAAGGATTAGTAGGTAATGTGGTTAGAACATTTAAGTTTATCTTATTTTTCTATATATACTCTTGTATCATTAATTGTTTGAAACATTTTAATGCATAGGTAGTTGAATAATAATAATTAATTAGAGGCACATATAGAAACGATACATTAAATACATATTCAGTATGATAAGTGAACTATCTTTTTGAGACGGAGAGAGTATATAACATGTATACATTTTGTTCATACACTCATGAAATTACACACTCTAAAAAGTTGTCATTTCAAATTAAATAGACCAAAGACATTTAAGTAAATGTAAGGGGTATGTAAAATTTTGTACATATGAAGTAGATCTTTTGATAGTTGATTTTGTGAAAAGTGATTTTTTAAAAGAATGCGTTGCTAAAAAGTAGTATACGAAATTGTGAAAAATGGTTTTTTGTAGTTGAAAATGAATTGAAATAGAAATCAAAAGGAATTGATTTTAAAAAGAATCCACTTCAAACACACACCCAAATTATGTATAAATAGCATTTCTCATATCTGAGCAAGTGACCCCAACCTTTTAGAAGAAACTTCTGGTAGAGATTTGCAAAAACTTATACAAATTGACAAGTTACAGGAATATGTTTTTCCACATAACACATCATTTGAAAAATCAATCCCTGTCATTTTGCCACACCATTCTATGTAAAACTTTTTACGAGGTGTATGTACAAATAGGCTCTTTCATTCTGGTACTCTAGGATTATCATACTTTATTCTATTGATAAAATCAAGAACTAAGATGTGAATTTATAAAACTCAATTTATTGTTAAATTAAAACATTTAAACTAGCCTGAATATCTTCATACCCATGTAATACCAAATTTTTTTCCCCACCTTTTAAAGATCAAGTTCCAATATCAATTTGGGAAAAAACTTTAGTGCTTCAGAATTACTGAGACACTGAGAAATTTAGTACTCTTGACTAATTAAGAGCTCACATGCGGATGTTGGGACTCAAATTAAATAAAAAAATTGGGACTATAAAATCTACATATGAGTTCTTAGTTGATCTAGAACACCGCATTTAGTGTTCTTGGAGCATTGAAGGTTTTCTCGTTTTCTTTTTTGATTCTCAGCTTAATCCAACCCAAGTTTACCATAGCCTTTTTTTTGGCCTTTCTAATACTATCTTCATCCCACAAAGATAGTCTGATAGGTAATTTTACGTGGATTAAGAAACAATAGTTCATTTAGTTGAAATATTAAATTGTACTTTAGTTTTCCACATATATACATTTATGTCTCATTAACTATTAGAAAGACTTTCAATATATATATAGGTCATTGAATAACAATAATTAATTAGGGGTAAATATGAAAATGAAACACTAAATCTATATTCAATATGGTAACTCGACTATCTTTTTGATACAGTTGAAAAATAAATACTGGACTATTTTTGTGGGATGGAGGTAGTATAAAAGATTAGTGTGTAATAATTATAATTAGCAGGATGTTTGCTAACTTTGAGAGAAGCTTTGCTTCACCCAACCCAATTAAGCAACTAGACAAAGAAATTAACAAAGTGTTTGGTTGGAATTTAGATTATTTATTAGATTATAATCTATTACGTGACACAATTTTATTTGTTTTTTGTAAAAAGTAAAAAATTACGATTTGACTTTTACTTTTAAATTTTTTTAAAAAAGTAAAACTAATGAAATGATGACTTATAGTAGATTATAATCCGGCTTATAATATGATAGGGCAACCAAACACTTTGTAATACTCTTATCAAATATTGGGGCTTCCTTTCTTTGTCTGATTACCCCTCAAATCAAAGTGGACCATTCTTCTTCATCTTGCCAGAAAGGAAAATGAGCGAAATGTACTGGTCATGGACCGACTTCTTAATCACCGACCCCATTAATGCAGACCGGACAAACGACTACAGCAATTTCATGTCGTTTTCTCCTCCTCCTTCTTGAATGCTTGCTGCAGTAAATGCCTCCCGGTCTCAGTTTCTTCGTTTCAACTGCTTCAATTATTTAGCCCACTTCTCTTGATTCTATCTAAACTGCGCCGCACTGCATTTTTTTAATCAGAACCTAGGGTGGGTTTGTCTCTATTATCCAGGCACCTTGTACATATGGGTCTCGTCTCGTGACTTGTTATTGTCGGTTCTCTTTCTTCTCCTCACCTCACCCCACCCCCACCCCAACCCAAAACATTCTTCTTGTTGAGTGGCTAATGTTGTTTCCCTGGCTTCTTTGGTTCTTTTCCTGACCTGTTTAATTCTGCCAACTGCCTTTTGATTTAATTGAACAACATTCAATTGCAGAGTTGCAGTAGATTCCCAGCCTCTATTTTTCGGAACATTTCCGGATTTTCGCTCACGTGTAGATATTTAGTGCTGGTTAAGGCGTGAATTCGGAACTAATTATAATAATGAAGCAAGTGCTTTAGTGTCGTTTTAATTGTGCTATACCCGCTGAAATGCAGTTTGCCGGGAATTTGTCAATTTAGCCTTTTCTAATGGAGTCAAAGTTCTTCAATGTTCTGCGACTCTGTCGCAGGTTGTTTTAACTGTTTCATTTTTGCTCACTGAAGCTGCAATCTTTGTAGGTTTGTTCACTTAGTTCCGGGATTGAAGGTCATCTAATTGTAATTTGCAAATGAGGTGTTCAAATATATTTGTTTTGGTGGTTCTTTCATGGATTTTTTTTGCTTCAAGAACTCATCAGTTAAGAAGCTATGAGACACAAATTCTTTTCCAGTTGAGGAAACACTTGGAGTACCCAGTGTCTTTGGCTACTTGGGAGAGTTACAATGGAGACTATTGCAATTTGTCTTCCACTCCACAAGTAAGCATCAAATGCGAGAACAACTCTGTTACCGAGCTCAGAATTAAGGGAGATAAGTCTGCCAAGGTCAGTGAATTTAATGGTTTCGCCATCCCAAGTCAAACCTTATCCGGGAGTTTCTCTATTGATTCTTTTATTACTACATTGACAAGGCTAACTAGCTTAAAAGTTGTAAGCTTAGTATCTCTGGGAATTTGGGGACCCCTTTCAGACAAAATTCATCGACTGCATTCCCTTGAAGCTTTAGATATGAGTTCGAATTTTGTATTTGGTTCAATTCCATCAGAGGTGTCTAGAATGGTGAAGCTTCAGACCTTGACTTTGGATGGGAATTTTTTCAATGATACAATCCCTGATTGGCTTGATTCTCTTACAAATCTTACTGTTTTAAGCTTAAAGAACAACAGATTGAAGGGTCAGATTCCTTCTACGGTGTCCAGAATCACAACACTGACTGAAGTAGTCTTGTCACACAATTCGCTTTCTGGGAAACTGCCTGACTTAAGTGGGCCTGTCTAATTTACAACTGTTGGATTTGAGAGAGAACCATTTGGATTCCCAATTACCTCCTCTACCAAAAGGATTGAATAATATTTTTCTCAGCAACAATTCATTTTCCGGTGGTATCCCATAACAACTTGGTAAGCTGAATGAACTTCAGCATCTTGATTTGTCAAACAATCATCTGAGTGGAATGCTGCCTAGTAACTTGTTCTCTTTACCAAATATTAGCTACTTGAATTTATCTTCCAACATGCTTAGAGGTTCACTTTCACAGCATCTCAAGTGTGGGGATGCACTCAGTCTTGTTGATCTTTCAGATAACAGATTGATAGGTGCTCTTCCAGCTTGCTTGGATGCTGATTCAGACAAGAGAGTTGTGAACATTCATGGTAATTGCTTGTCAATTGATACAAAAAACCAGCATTCTGAGTCATATTGCAAAGACACTGCAGAAGATACAGGAGTATCTACCAGAAAGAAGATAGCCATATTTGCTGCTGTAATTGGGGGAATAGTTCTTATTGTTTTACTCCTCTTGGTATCTGGACTTCTCTTTTTCTGTAAAAGACACTGGACAGAGACGACTGTTATTCAACACGTTACACCAAAGATTGTGCAAGATGACGCACCCATGGGGGTTTCTGTAGAACTCCTTGCAAATGCTAGTAAGTTCAGTTAAAATTCAGTGTTTTTTACCGTTGCAACATTTAGCATTTTTTGGGAGAAAGCTTATCATAGATCGCCTCAGGGAAATAATTTTTATATCTTCAGGGATCGTTTCTCAAGCAGCAAAACTTGGTACACGAAATCCTCCTGCATATGGGGTCTTTTCCATTGAAGAACTGGAAGAAGCCACTGACAATTTTGATCAGTTAGCTTTCCTGGGTGAGAATTCTATAGGCAAGGTACCCCCTTGAAATGCTATTACACTATTCAGAACATTACATCTTTCAATGAGTCATTGGCAAAATGATAATGCATGTAGAAATGAATGGAAACTTCGAAGGATGTGCATTAACAGTGAAATTGGCCTGTGAGATTGATGTCTTTTGAAACTTGTAAACTTTTACTATTACGCAACAGGAAGAATAAACCAGAGACTACATTGAGCGATACTGCGCAGGCTATTCTAGTGATATAGCTCATAATTTGGGGTAAATTTATAGTCACTTTACTACGAATTATCTCAATATAAAAGTGTTTATATCTGGTGATTGTAGCATTAGGTCCGATTTCTTGCAAAACCATGAACTGGGTAACTTAATTTTATGGATGTTTCTACAAAGTGGCTGTCGATGCCTGGACCAGAGTAACAAATCTCATATAAAACATGTTATTTACTTCAGACGCAATTCACAATTACTTTTCATTTTTTAATTTAATTTTTCACTCTATGTGACAAATATAACCTGCATATGAACAACCTTTCTTAGCATTTTGTTCTCATTATATTCAGGTTTACAAAGGAAGGTTGGAGAATGGCACCTATATTGCTATACGATCTTTGTCTTTGTGTAGAAAATATTCAATCCAGAACCTCAAAAAACGCTTGGATTTGCTTTCAAAGTTTCAGCACCCTCATCTTGTAGGCCTTCTAGGTCATTGCATTGATGGTGTAAGGCAGGAAGATTCATCCGTCCACAGATTTCTCCTCGTGTACGAATTTGTCCTGGATGGAAACTTCCGCGCTCATCTTTCGGGTAAGAAAGGTACAGCTTTAGGTTCAGAATCAGGGATCCTTATGTTTTATCTAGATGAAGGATGCCAAATGCCGAGGATATTTTTATGCAACCAATGACTATCCTGCTCTCAGTTAATAGAAATGTTATTTTTGGCCAGAGATATGATGACTTCGTGGTTAGTTGAAGTAGCCATGAGACAATTTACCTGGCTTTTTGTATTAGGAAAGTATTGTGACCATTGCGTTCTGCCCCTATTATACGCATACAAATTTGATGCTTGGGAAGTCATTGAATCCAAGTTCATGTATTTTTTAGACATGTCATTTGCGCTTTTTTTATAAATCTTTTTTATAAATCATTTTTAATATCCTTTAAAATGTCCTACTGTTCACTTTTTATCATTTCCTCTGGATGAACATTCCATGTATTGCACTTGATCAAGCTGGAATTGAATTATATGCATCTGCAGATATCTGTCCTGAGAAAGTTCTCGACTGGTCAGATAGACTAGGAGTGCTGATTGGCGTTGCCAAGGCTGTGCATTTTCTTCATACTGTAATTCCGCCATGTTTCCACAACCGATTGAAGACAAATAATATACTGCTGGATGAGCATCGGATTGCAAAGCTAAGTGACTATGGGATGTCCATAATCACAGATGAAATCGAAAAAGCTGAAGTATATTTCCTTGCACTTAGATCATATTAATAGCTGCAAGAGCTAAGCCTAATACATCTAATATGTTTTTTGTAGGCTAAGGGGGATGGGTCCAGATCATGGTAAGGAAATTTCCACTCGATGTGTAATTTTAGTGGAGGCTCTGAATTTATTTCTTTATTTCATTTACTTTTGTTTTTTGCAACTGGAAAAATGCTGGTGTCTAAGACTATTATTGAATTGTAGCTGAAAATTGATGCTGGAGCCTGAAAATTCCTAGGTTCTTGATCCATGAAGTGAAATTTGGATTTTTTGTTCACTAATGTGCTGCACTTATTCGTGCTTTGCTTAAAATTCAAAAACAGTATTGGGTAATATGAAAAACAGAAAATGTGCCTATCATCTGTGTTTGTATACTTTAGTCTATGGTGGTCTTTCTGGTCACCAACTTCTATTACTGTGTGCTCTATGCTAGTTACACTTCCTATATTGTAGTGCATTTGTGGATAAGTCATTTCTAGTCCGGCTATCTTTTTGGTTTTAATACATGGAACTTGTGTATTGCAGGCAGTTGACGAAGTCAGAGGATGATGTTTATGACTTTGGATTCATATTGCTAGAGTCTCTTGTTGGTCCTACTGCGAGAGGAAAAGGAGAAGCATTTTTGCTTAATGAAATGGTATGTCATTTTTTTTTTTCACGATTCTGATGTCCTTTTGTGGGTTCAACATTCGTCAAAAAAATTAAAACTTATGCTGCTTCCCCAATTGCCATCATTTACATCTCTATTTTCATACCTTGGTTTCGAGATACAGACATCGTTTGGCAGTCAAGATGGTATGCGCAAGATAGTTGATCCAAGATGGTATGCGCAAGATAGTTGATCCAATTGTGTTATCCACTAGTTCACAAGAGTCCTTATCAATCGTGGTATCCTTAACCAACAAATGTATTTTACCTGAAACTTCAAGCCGGCCCTCATTTGAGGACGTCCTGTGGAATCTGCAATATGCAGCTCAAGTCCAGGCTACTGCGGATTCAGATCAGAAGTCAGAGAATATGTCACAGTCAGAAGTTCAACTGCGATAACTGTTGCTTAAGGAAGAAATTCGTGGTTATTGTAGAACCCCGTTGCGGTGTGGTCTGCTAAGCATGAAAAATGGCCTTCCTTTGTAATTTCGTAGATTGTAGATGTTGGGTTTTTTTGTTCTTTGAGATTTACATGAGGAAATAGGTCACTGATACAATAACAAGAGAATTACGGGGTCATTGTACCACCAGAAAAATGATTTGACTCGTCATTCATTCATATTATTGTCATCATCACAAAAACTGCTTCCTGTGCATAGCCTCACCACTCCAGAGCATGTGTTTTTTTTCCACTCTCTTCGAATATTTGCAAGATATTTGGAGTATTGTTATTCAAGCTTGCCAAATGCTGTTGTGAGATGTGACCTTGGAACTTATTGGAATCGGTTGAGAATTGGGATGGGGAATTGTCAAATCTTACCAAAAATGATAGATAACAAATTCTAAACTTTGTTTGAAAGAATAACAAATTCTAAACTTGAACGTAAAGTGAGGGTTTTTTTTTTTTTTAATTTAATTTATTATACAGCAAGTAAAATGAAGTTTTTACAATTACTATATATATACGAGTTAAATTGGATTATTTATACATGTTTGATATATAAAAATCTAATTTATGGGGATAAATTTGGATCATTGGATCATCTAAAATGAAAGGTTGAGATTATTTTGATTATATGTACGGTTTCAATACCATATATGTTAATTAATCCCCTTCCTCGCCTAGTTATTTCCAGTTGAGGTGGACTTATATTATTATTATTATATAATAATCATAATAATAATTAACTCGTGTTTTATAAACTACTATCTGCCCGACACACTGAAATTTTAGGACCAAACCAAAGGGTGAGTTTAAAACTAATAAATTACTCTAAAGGCATAATTCTTTTCGCCATCATCACTTGCGACCCCAAACGCTGTATTTCACCTTTCCCTTTCCACATTCCCCCGGTGCTTGGCTTCTTCCTCAACTTTGATTACTCATTTCCCGTGTAAGGCCGCTTCTTTCTTTCTTAGTCTTGCCTTCTATTTCTCCTTCAGTAAAACTGCTGCTGTTATCTTCAACTTAGTTTGCCTTTCCGTTATATATAAAATATGTGGACTATTTATTTCTCTATCTATATATGTAAATGTCAGTTAATTTGATTCGCATTGTCGATTAGCTGTTTCTATGGGATAATTTCAGCTATTGGTTTAAATATTTTGAATTAACTTGTGCTGATAGCATCTGGACCTGGTTCCTGTACTTCACTCATCAGTGACTAAAAACTAGAAGCTTTATTATTATTATTAATTTTTTTTTGTCTCTCTTATTTCAAATTTTCAGATTCAGATGTTCCTATTTTCTGTTATGTTAATCTTTTTAATAGGCTGAACTTTTTCGTAAGTAAAGATCTCTGTCGTCAATTTCCTGCGGCCCCCCCAACTCATTAATAATTCAATAATAAATGATCCTATATACTTGTATTCCAGCTTAGTTACAGCAATGGCCGTAAATCTACACAGCATATTTCTAGTTTCCCTGGTTACCCTATACTAACCAGCATTTGGAACTAATTATTCACAAACTTCTTTCCTGCATACATTGCTCTTCAATGGCCTTGACATTTTGAAAGTTGTAATGAGTCTTATTGTTATTATTAACTTATTAAAACATAGTGTTTTGCTGGCATCTCTATGCTTTATGTCGTTAACGACATTATCTAAGTTGTGAGTGAGCCTTCACAGAATATTGAATGTATATATTTTCTTCTTGTGTTGTGTTATGCTCCGTAAAGGTGAAGCGTTTCTCTGATTCAATTTGTTCAGAGCCATGCCATTGCATTGAGGGCAAGAGAACATTCCAGTTTCTATCACCAGGATTTTGGGTATGAGGACCAAAAAAATGACAAGTCCCTCAGTTCAGCTTCATTATACGATCCATATTCAGGAGATTAAGCCCTGGCCCCCATCACAATCACTGAGAACGCTTCGTTCTGTTCTAATTCAATGGGAGCATGGTAGTAGAAATTCTGGCTGTACTAATCTAGTTATCCCTTCACTAGGGTCTGCTTCCAGTGCGGCAGATGGTAGAATTGAATTCAATGAGTCTTTTATTATTGCTGTGACATTGCTGAGAGAACTGTCCATTAAGAGTGGGAATGAGGACACTTTCCAGAGGAATTGCCTTGAGTTCAATCTATATGAACCTCGGAGTAATAAGACAGTGAAAGGTCAGCTGCTGGGAACTGCTGTTATAGACTTTGCAGATTATGGAGTAGTTAAAGAGTCTCTTAGCATTACTGTTCCCATTAACTGTAAGCGGACATATAAGAACACTGCACAGCCATTTCTCCTCCTTAAGGTCGAGCCAGTCAAAAAGAGAGAAACATCAACGGGTAGAAGCCATGGTGATGATATTTCCGCTTCGATAAGTGAAGAATATGCAGAAGAAGCTGAGTTTGCTTCATTTACCGATGATGACGTTTCTTCACACTCTTCACTGATAGTTTCTTCTTCAGTGGTTGAATCAAATAAGTATTCAGCTCATCAAAAAGTGGTAGGTTACTTGGTTGCTTGTTCTAGTCCTATATTTTTTTCTTTAATTTCTTTATCATTTCAGCAACAACTCTTAGTTGTATATGAGTAGAGAGCTGCAAATTAATGAATATGAATGCATCCTCAATCATATTGTCATTATACTTGCCTAGATCCATCGACTTCCACCGGATTGATATGTTGTTGGTGTATGTATGATTTGATTAGCATATTAATCATATTTTAATTGCTTCTCATCTCTATTAGTTCTGTCAACATAGTATATAACGGTAGCAAGTTGGCAAATAATTTCAGAATGGAACCATGGGGGTGAATGCTAGTGCTGTAGAGGCAGAAGATGACCGTGCCCGAGAGCCAAAACACCATATTGCCATATCAGATGAGGATCAATCTACTGACTCTCATTTAATTTTAAAAGAGAGGTCATCATGTTCCTCATCAATAGGCTTATCTTCCGATCTTTCATGGATCTCAAAGCAAATAAATGCTCGAAGTTTGCACTCATCTTGGACAGAAGCACCAGAGGCGGAGAAATACTCTGAAGATGATCCATTGAATAGTTTTCATAAGGATGATTTCCAAAGACAAGTCTCAGAAGGTAATGGGGTTTTTTCTTCCAATAAACAGGATCTCCAGGTTAAGGGAAATTTTTCTAATGCAGATGATGGATTAGTTCATGGGAAGTCTGTTCAATCAGCAACGGACTCATACAGAAGCAGTGGATCAGTTCAGGGCAATAAATATGTTTTGTCTGACGCTGATAATGCTCGAGGCTCTTTTAACAGAAAACTAAAACACAGTAAGATGTCTTCAAAGGAATCCAGGAACCACTTTCCAGAGAGTAGAATTTCGCATCTAGAACAACGAATAAAGATGCTTGAAGAAGAACTAAGAGAAGCTGCAGCTTTGGAGGTAAGTCTTTACTCAGTGGCTGCGGAGCATGGAAGTTCCATGACTAAAGTTCATGCTCCAGCTCGACGCCTCTTGAGGCTCTATCTTCACGCGTGCAAAAAGAATTCAAAATCCATGGCAGGGAGTGCAGCTAAAAGTGCTGTGTCAGGATTGCTTTTAGTTGCAAAAACATGCGGAAATGATGTTTCTAGGTATGTATCATGCTCAAAACTTTTTCGGAAGATGCTAGCATCGGATGCCATTCAGGACTTTGGGGCTTGTTCTTTCTAGCTTTTCTTCCCCCAAACCTCCCCCCACCCCCCACCCCCCAACCAAAAAATAAAAATAAAAAATGTTTGTCAACAAGTCAAACATATGCTGGCGGCATATTCTCTATAAGTAATTATTTTTCACATTTCTCTACAATCTCTCCTCACTCTTCTGCCACCACATTTCAGGGGGAAAAATATCTCCAACAAACAAAGAACAAGCCTTTAAAATATATATTTCTTGATCCAACACTCTGTCGTTGTTTACAGAGAGCATTTTTACTTATTTTGTACTTCTTAATTTACCTTCTACTTTATGCAGATTAACTTTCTGGCTATCAAATTCCATCGTACTGCGAGCAATCATAAGCGATTTACTTGGGAAAGCGCAGTTACCTGGTTCTGTTGGACCTGTCACTGGAAATCAGTACAGAAATGGAAACAAGAATCCATCGCCGCTAATATGGGGGTCCATTTCCAGCAATGGTGCAAAAAATGCTACTGAGGGTAGTTTGAATCACTGGGAGAACCCCCTTACATTTTCTGCTGCACTTGAAAAGGTTGAAGCATGGATATTTTCTCGAATAACTGAGTCTATCTGGTGGCAGGTACACTTTTATTTATTTGATTGCTCAGAAAATGTTTCAATCTGCAGCTAAAAGGTGCCTTAAAATATTCTGCTTTATGAACTCAATTTTCTTGATACTATCATAAGACAATATGGTGACTCTGACCTGGATGAAATTATTTATCTAACTAATGTGGTATTTATTTTGGTGCTTCTCCAGACTTTCACTCCACACATGCAGTCTGGTGCCGCAAAAGCAATTCGTCGAATTGTGAAATCTGATGTAAGAAGATTATATCGTAGGACATCCACTTCAGCCAATCAAGAGCAGTGCAATTTTTCTTTGGAACTTTGGGAAAAGGCCTTCAGGGATGCTTGTGAAAGGATTTGCCCTGTTAGAGCTGCAGGGCATGAGTGTGGCTGCTTGCACATGCTCTCTAGAATGGTAAAAGTAAAACTTATATACCGTCATATTTTGACAATCTGAATTTAGAGGCCTTTGTTTTCACCCCTTGAACTATTTAACTGATCAATATATCCCACACACCCTTCCATAAAAGGAAAATAATAATAAAAAAGGTAAAATATTAAAAATTAAAAATTTACTTACCTGAAAATCATAATTTTACATTAGCATCGCATCATTTTATGGTTTGCTTTACCTAGTAATCAAATTGCTCACCCTGCCATGCAAAGATAAACAAGTTTAAGACTCTTATCGGATGGCCAATGGGTGCATCATGGCCATCTAATATCTTCACTTGGCATCCCAATTTAATACTTTCCAGAAGATTAGCAGATATTTTGCTTATGAAGTTTATGGTGTTTAATTTGATACGCAACATCTTTTACAGGGGTATAACTATAGGTTTTTTTTTTCTTTTTTTTAAATAAATATATATATATAAATAATAGATAATGGAGCAATGCATTGCAAGATTGGATGTTTCCATGTTTAATGCTGTCCTTCGTAAATCTGCCGATGAGATCCCAACAGATCCTGTTGCTGACCCCATTACCGATATTGATGTTCTTCCCATTCAAGTAGGGAAAGCTAGCTTTGGATCTGGCGTACAACTAAAAAATGTGGTGAGTTTATTCTTCTCTGGGTTCTTGTATTTTCCCAGATTGGGACCCTCTTGCAATTATCTGGAATTATGAAGCGGAGTGCTTGATGTGCGTGTCATAAATGACAGATTGGGAGCTGGTCTAGATGGTTGAGTGATCTCTGTGGGATTGATGACGATAATTCATGTAAAGATGAGACTGACAAAGATAACGCTGGTGTTGATGGGAGAAATAATACACCATTGAAGTCTTTCCATCTCCTCAATGCACTGAGTGATTTAATGATGCTTCCAAAGGATATGCTATTAATTCGAAATGTTAGAAAAGAGGTTTGGTTTGGGACTTGATCTGGTTATTTCAGGTGTTATCTTGCAGGAGTTTTATAGTCTGTTCTTATACGTGCAAAATTGCAATTATGTTGCTAGGTGTGTCCCATATTTGGTCCAGCACTGATAAGAAGGGTCTTGACTCTTTCGTCCCAGATGAATTTTGCCCCGACTCAGTTCCTGGAGCTGTACTTGACACCCTGGGTTCAGAGGTACATTCATTTCCAAAGATCATTTTTTTCCCCTTTTGTTGCTTTCATATTTTTTTATTTCTCCTTTTCTCAGTTTCTATATTTCATTAATCATATTTGTAGTAATCATATCTGTGGGCCTGTAGCACACTTCTGGTGGAATGATGCATTAAGTGTGTTATACTAACGCTCACTTTGATTGTTCTCCTCGTAGGAGGCTGAGGAAGATTCTTTTACGAACTTTCCGTGTCCTGCAGCACCCGTCGTGTATATACCACCTTCTGTTGATTCAGTTTCTGCTATTCTACAAGAATTTGGTAGCCATTCCTCAGTGCTGAAGAAATCACAGAATAGCGACGATGAGCTCGATGAACTGAATTCACCTTTGAGATCTGTGATGGCCAGCAGTTTCCAAACTTCGTGTTCTTCGGCAAAGCCAGATCGGATATCAAAAGATAGGGGAAGTCAAGATGTTGTTAGATATCAGCTTCTGCGGGAAGTATGGATTAACAGTGAATAATAATAATTGAATGTTTTATCTGGCACGACAGGAAAGCGGATACTATTGCTTATGCCATGTTGATTGATGGTTTAATACAAGAAAAAGAAGCCGCTGAAGTTTTCGTCAAATCTGTGTGTGTATGTTTTTATTGTTATTCATAGTAATAATATATATGCATATGGGGCCTGCCGCTGAAGAATTCTGGACAAATTCGGGTTTGGCGGCCTTCTGAAAAGTTGTATCATTGGTTCGTTAGTTCATATTAGTTTGGTAAAAGATTCTCCCTAGTCTATTTCCTTTTATGAGTCGAACGAGTATATTTCCTATTTCGTGGTTATGTTTATAATGTTTTCTATTTCCTTTTATGAGTCGAACATTTTTGACATTACCTGGGACCTGAAATCTATATAGTCTGCAATTAGGGGGCAAAAATTAGAAAGGATGGAAAGCAGCTCCCACCGTGGGCCTCGAACCCACGACCACAAGGTTAAGAGCCTTGCGCTCTACCGACTGAGCTAGACAAGCCTTGCATTGAGATCTTACGAGCATCTCTAATGGTCTAAAAAATGGACCAATTGCATTTGAGGACAAAGGGAGACACCAAAAAAAAATAATAATAAAATGTATGCCTCGTAATTTTATGTATTTTCATTTTCTTTTAATCAATTTACTCTCATTTATACTATTTTTCCTCACTTTTCCTTTCTCGAGTCTCATGCAAGGTCCACAAATACACTCTCACCTTCTCCTTCTCTCACTACTATTTATCATTATTTTTGAATTTATCTTCATCTCTCTCTTCTTTTTCATTTTTCCTTTTTTTTCCCTATACCTTATTCTATTCCTATTTATTTAAAATAATCTTCTCTCTATCTTTCTCCTTCACATCACTCTCACAATCCATCCACCCTCCTATTAAAGATGCTCGAACTGATGGTAAGATGAAATGAAACTGATGACTACAATCAGGGGCAGAACCAGGGGAGGTCTCCCCTGGTCCCTGGCTAGGCCCAAATTGGGCTGGCCCATAAAGAAAAAAAATGCTATTTTTTTTTTTTTACATTTAGGTAAGGGAAAAAATCTGTCTGGCGCTGTCCGACTAGGGGTAGTCCGGCGTGCTGGCTCCGCCCCTGACTACAATCAAACACCAATTTAACATTGCTACGATTTTCTTATTTGAACCTGAATGAATATATATTGAGGATTAATAATGCTTGGGTTCTTTTTTGAAGAAGAAGAATAATATATATTCTTTTTTTTTAATCCAATAATATATATATATATATATTCTTATCATGTTAGTCTACCATAATAATAAAATAAAATAAATTTTTTGGTTGAGAAGTTCAAAATTGACCATTATTATATATATCTCATCTCATGGAACCCCAGTCGGACCACTCATGTTATGAATTTGGCATTAGGCCTCAATTATAATTAATTAATACAATTAAATCAAATGGTTGAATAGTAGTAATAAAGTTAGGTTAACAATTACTTGTGAGTCTAGATGGCAACCTCATAATCAAATTTGTGATTCGATGTGGTGATAAAATCAGACTCGAACTAGCTACTGGGGATGAGATGTTGGGTACAGTTACTCTTTCAAATTAGTGCACAAATGACATAACACATAGTTAAAGTTATATATGTATGAGACACGTATCTACCTAAAAACCATAATCTACTCTAAAATTTATAATTTTTGAAAACTAGTGTAAAATTTTATAATTAATGATAAACAAACATGAAAATTGCAATTCCGGTAAAAAAAAAAAAAAAACTAACCCTCCATCCCACAAAGATATTCCCATTCTAAATTTGATACAAATTGAGGAAAAGTAATTAATATACTTGGAAAAGTAAAATTAACTCACAAAATTTCTATAATATCCTTATTTACTCATGAAATATTGATTAGTTCACACATAACTAAATTGACTATATTGTTAGTAAGTATGGTTAATTCCAAAAACATTAAATATGGGTATGATAGAAAAAAGAAAATTTTAATGCACCTCTAAAAAGGAAAATGAAATATAATATAATATGAGACATACCAAAAAAACAAAAAAAGAATATCTTTTTGAGACGGATGCAGTAATAATTAATTAAGCAAGGCAAGACACCTTCTTATTACGTGAGGTGACGTGTAGGATTAATATTTAATAATTAGTTTCCGAAATTTGAAGCGTGAATGCAGAATGTATTAGTTTCCGAAATCAGATGATTCCTCTTTCCCGAGGGATTCCAAGTATTCTGGAATCATATACATATATAGCCAGTGATTAATAATAACAATAATAATTTCTTAAAAACAAAAAACCAACGCCGGGTCATCATCTATATATATTAATTATTCAGCTTCTGTACATAAATATATACAATACCTTATACCTGAGTAGTTATCAGCTAGAGTCGATGGTATCCATATATACCAGCTTGTTCATTCTAATTACATCTCTCACATCTTTATATAGAGTACTTATCAGCAGAGTTTTGGGTAGCTCATAATTGATCATCAATCGATCCTTGATTTATATTGGCCATCGCCAAGGACTTACCAATATCAAAAGACAAGGCTTAGCCATATCATATCCACTGTCGGGCCATCAATACTGCGTCCAGTATATATACCCAAACAGTGGTCTGCCGGCCCCCTAATACGGAGTCCATCATATATACTCGGTCAGCCAGCCAGCCGCCGAGCCCCCAACACTCATGAAGGGTACACTATCCCGAGTGGTAAATTTACCCGAACAGCTACATAAGCGGTGCATTATACTCAATGTGTGCATACTCACCATATTATGACATGTTCCTCACGTATGTAAATCATACACATACTCAATGTATGCATACTTGGCGTACTACACATCATACATGATATAATAAAATCAATCTATTAATGCATAAGAGTATACATATATCATTCACGCATCGCACGTATCACAAGGAAGAAGTATATACTCAACAAATTAAGTTTTTTATTATAGGTAGAGTTATCATATTTACCTCTAAAGGTACTTGAACACTCTATCGCTACATCACCGCTACATCACATGTTTGATCACCATATTAAAACCACACTATAAACTATAAACGTTAAAATGATGTCGGAATTACTTGGCTAGTCGAGTAGATTACCTGGCTGGCCAGGTAATAAATGCCTGGCCGCTAGAATGTTAAACTTTCTGGCTGGCTAGGTAAAAGTTTAGTCAGCCACATTTTAGAGAGAAAACGAGCAGACGGGAGTTACCTAAGTTTAAGGATTTTTCTTAATAATATTAATTATTTTAATTTCCAATTATTTATAATTTTTCTTAATGGCTAACTTGCAACTAAATTTTCGTTTGATTGCGCCTTTACCCTAGGATAAACTTTATCCTTAATGGATAATCGTTATCTATTTATTCTTTAATAAATAATTTTGTCCTTAATAAAATTGAGTATAACATTTTATTTTATTCCTAAAAATTCCAAAAAAATCTCAAGAAACATAAATAAAATTTTGGCGCGTTACATATGATGGTTTAGAACTTGAAGCTCAAACTCTCTCGTGCAAAGTCGAGCAAGCACATCTCTTCTTCTAAAAATAATTTGAGGCAACCAGAAGTCTCGTTTTCCATTCTTGATGCCATTGTGGAGTGACCTTTTCGTTGTAAAGAATATTTATATACAGGGGCATAGCCAGCATGCCGAACTACCCCTAGCCGGACCGAAATATCAAAAATCCCTTTATATAAATACTAATTTTTCAAAAGAGTTCACAAAGTCAGTTACATTACAAAAAAATGTTCAACAAATCAAAAGGTAATATTAGACTAAAAAGTAAGTAGCACTCGACGATTTTTTACTCTAGCAAATTCATCTATTAGAGAATCTATATCTGTTTTGTTATATACAAAAACCAACTAGTGAGCTATCAACAATCAAAGCACTAAAACTCACAATTCCACAAAGTTCAATAGTATCAATTAGAAAATTATCCTTTCAAATTTAAACCACTTAAATCTATCAATAATCCAACAATAAAGAACTACAAAAACTAACTAATGAGCTATCAACAATCAAAGCACTAAGTACCACAAAGTTCAACATCCGACAATCAACATCGAACTCCAACAATCCAAAATTCAACATCCAACTCCAACATCCAATATCCAAAACATCCAAAACTTGACAATTTAACATTCAACTCCAACATCTAAAATTCAAGAAACAAGATTGCAAGTTTTCAACGATAATTACAACATAGTTAACAGTTTACAGAAGTAACAAGCTTACCCGTGTTCTCTTCTCTCTCTCTATCATGCCCCTTCAAGGCTTCACCGAACAGGTCCTCCATTCCTACTTCAAACTTAATTAAGCTGGATAGTTCCTATCCTTCTTGGCCCTTTAATAAACAGGTCCTACTTAGAATGGTGCTGAATTTAATTTGAATGGTGCTGCTTAGCAATCATACCGGAGTCCGGATAGTATATTGATTTATAAATATAGAATTCGCCTGCTGCATTAGTTAAATTTTTTCAATTTTCTTTTCCAAATGTGGGCCTTGTGGGTGGGCATAGAGCTGTTGGAGGTTAGGATGGTGATATTTACTGCCATTTTAAACCTTTCCTTGATTCCTTCCAAATCCCAGTTTATATGACTATCTTGTACGCTTCTTGCATAATAAAAATTAAGAATGATTAGTATAAGCCCATTCAGAATTAGTAACAACTAATAAATTACAACTTTCAAAAATCAAAAGAAATTTCAATTTCTTAACTTGTTGACTATTAGAACTCAGAATTAGAAGTTAGAATTTCGAAATTACCTTCAATTCAAACTTCAAATTTCAATTCTTCAATGAGGAATGCAGAGGTGCAGACCGCTGATGGAGCTCAAAACTCGAAGCCGACGAAGAGAAAAGACGCAAGGAGGACTAGAAGACCCTACCGCCGGAATGCACTGTCAGCCGGCGAATAAACCTGCCGCCGGCGTGCGGCGTGCAACGTGAACCAAGAAGGCAAGCCTGATTGCTCGTTTGGGCTTAGTAGTGAGTCGTATGCGTCCTAAGGAGCAGGGAATTAGGGATTCCGTTATTCATAGATCGGGGACTTTGATTTAGTTTTTAAGTTGGGCCTGATTCGGGTGATCTTGGTATGTTATCCCTAGCCCAAAGACAAATTTGTTTTTTTAATATTTACTAGACTAGGCCCTAATTTGCCCTATGCCTAGGCCCAGGATGGCACCCTATTGGGTCCGCCCCTGTTTATATAGAGTTGTCAAGAAAAACAATATGAAAATCTACAGAAATATGAAACTGCCTTCCGGGTACATGCACCCTCCAGAAAAATGTACGCACTTGGGCAACAATTTCTCCAAAGTTGATACACGAGTTCCTCTGATCGTTCTAGACTTAACGTTAATCTTTCTTTGAACTGCGAGTAGTACTTACACACTCTCTTTGATTGATTATGTGTTACATGTGTTTTGTACAATATGATTTTCAAATGTACATGTATAAATTCAATATGTTATTATGGCACACATATGATTCTTGTAAGTGATGGATTATGTCATATTGAACTTATACAAATAAGATAAGTTATTGCATAGAAGATTTTGTTAAGGCATACATATGATTTGTAAAGTGAATTACGTGTAGATGATTTACTACTGCAAATATGTCATGTCATGTCATGTTGGTATACCGGAATCAGCTTAATGATTCCAAGGCGAGCGATTGAACGGTATACCGTAACTCTATTAATGATCAAATAGAGTTAAATAATGAATTTATGTTTGGCCAATTTGTAACATCCCGCAAAAATTTAACAAGAAATTAAGTAATATGATAGTTATTTTGATAATAAAGAGATACATTTCTTGCCTCAATCATAATAGTACAAGACTAGTACTCAATTGAACGTCGAAAAGTAGAATGTAACAACATGATTATATCAAATTGCAAGGAGATGAGATTGTCACTCAAATAAACGCCAATATTTAGAATATGACAATATAATCGTATTGAATTGTTGCAAGATTGCTACTCAATTGAATACCAAGAATGAAAAGATGATTATTGACAATATGATTGGTATTTTGTCAATGATCGAATAACCGTTTGAAATGTCACAAGAATTCAAAGAATTGTTACTTAAGGAAGCCTAGAGATAAAGAATGTGGTTATTAGTTAGCATTCTTGAAGTTGATAACCAATTTGTAAAATCCTATTAATTGAAAGGACTCAAGTAACGTGAATCAAAATGTTATGACTTAATCATAAGATAACCCATAGTATAAGGACTGCTTGTGCAATTTGTCACACTGGCTTCCAAGTGTACGGTACCACGTCACGCCATGTGTCACCTTCTAATTGGCGAAATTCAAATATTTATTGAAAACAACTCAATCCGTGAACTATAAATAAGGAAGGTCTTGGGAGATTTCACAATTAACTCCAACCAACCCTCTCCCTCCCCTCTCATTCTCCCTCTTCACGCCCCATCTCCATATATATGCCAATTGTCACATCTCTTGATGAGTGTCAAGTCCCTTCAAATGTATAAAAAGAGAAAATTCGTCCACAAGAATTGAGGGGAGAAGAACAACCCTTGAAACATATCAAATACTTATTTTTGCACTCAGAAATGATATATATATATATATTAAGAATACAACTTGAAATAATACTTTGAATGAGGAAAATGAAGGTTTTGAAGGCATTTGTCAACAACTCAAAGAATCTTTGAAAAAATCAAGTTAAAGAGGTGAGTAACTACTACTTTGATTCCCTTTTAGCAATTATGATATTTTAATATAATAAGTATGGTTTTTTTATTAAAGTCTTTCATGAGATAAACATGAATTTTGATGCATTGGAAAGAGAGATTGATTATTGCATTTGAATGACTAGTTGATGCTCTACCCGTTTTGTATTTGCTTTGCTTTGTTGCCATACTAGGAGCTATCTAATGATACTAAGATGGGTGATGATTAGTGTGGTATTTGCTTTGATTTGTTTGAAATTCTGGTAGGGGTCAACCGGGATTCGAATGTGGATCCACTTAATTGTACATGGCCATGATTGAATTGAAATGAATCTTGCACGTACCACGGGTAGTAATTTAACTAGTGATATGACCCATTTGTGCATTGAAAAGCTTTGTACATTGAATGATTTTCTTGAAAATAAATCTTTCAAATAAAAAGTAAATCAAAGGGTTTTGTTACTGACTGAGTACTTCGTACTCACCCCCTTTTCTATAACTTTGTAGATGATTAAAGATTTAATATTTGAAAAGTAAGGCAAGTCATGAGTTGGACCATGCTCATGAGCAGGAGTAGAGTTATGCACATAGTGGAAACTGGTTTTTAAAGCGACTTCGAATGCAATTATGAATTTAATATCTTTTGTATCAATGAGTATGCCCACCTCTCTATAAATGTATTTCTATCAATTGGAAAATTACCTTTTAGTATGATAGCTTCCCAAAAATTTGTCTTGACTAGATTAACCTTGCTTGCTTTGGTAATCAATGAAACATTTCTATTAATACAACTTGTTTTGTTCTTTGCATTTTATTGGAAAACCAAGTTTTAATGATTCTTTAAAATATAACAATTTGTTAGTTTAAGTAATTAGCCTTGTCAAGACAAAAACAATTTTGTTCATTTTGCACGTCTCGTCCTCGCTATTTGTATTGAAACTTTCGCTATGAAATTCTTAATTAATAAAAGATATTCGAAAATATTGTAAAATTAGCGGGACGTGACATAATTATTCAAGTTATAAGTTAAGTCATTTTGATGAGTTTTGAGCGCTCTGGTGTAGAATTATATTAAGTAATTGGGCACTATATGTCATGTTTTGAAAGTGAAAAGTATGCATGTGTAAGTAATGCTTACTGAATCTATGATTCATGTTTTTCATGTTTTTAACAATATAGATGATTCATTGTGGTTTCACGGACTTGGAAGATTTCATTTCGACGGTGTTCTATGTACATGAAGAAGTTAATGTGTGAGATTATTATATAGAATATCAGATATTTGCATCATTTAATAGATATTTTATGATATAATATAATTCATTCGTTCATTTATTTTTCTTGGCTAATTAGCGCTAACTAACCCCAACCTTTTATCTTATTGTACAATATAAATTTAACATTTAAAATTTGGTAATTTTAACATCAAATCTCTATTTTTTAGCACAATCTAACATTTTTAGTTTAAAAAGACTATAATATCCCTCATTTTAATTTTAATTAAATTAAAAATTAGTAAACAATAAATAGATAAAAATAAGAAAAAAAATATAATTTGGTTTTATTTAAAAAAAATCAATTCATGAGAATTTAACAATAACATTGGGGTAGATTAATTCGCTCTATCATCCGCCTAATATAAGTGCAGTACTTTTAAGGAGAGGCTTCCTCTCCCTTAAGGAGAGGAAACCTACCATGTGACTGCATGTGATTGGGAGTTGGGGAATCTTAAGGGTGATGAAGCCTCTCATTAGAAAATCACAAAGGATAACTTGAAAAATGCAAATGTTTTTTTGCACACTTTTTAAAATTAAGGTAGATTTTTTTTAAAAAATCAGGTGTTTCAACTGTTTTTATACACAATAATCACAATTTGCCAAAATGCTGAGTTACATCAAAACAGCTCGCCAAAAACACTGAGTCACACCAAAACAACTCGTCAAAACACTGAGTCACACCAAAACAACTCGCCAAAACACTGAGTCACAATAAAAACAACTCATGAAAACACCATGTCACAGTAAAAATAATTTACAATTAAAAAAACTCGCCAAAACACTGAGTCATAACAAAAACAACTCGTCAAAACAAAAATAACTCGTCAAAACATTGAGTCACAACAAAAACAACTCGCCAAAACAAATCAAACACAACTCCAAAACACCGAGTCACAACAGACACAACTCCAAAACACTGAGTCACAACAAAAACAACTCCCAAAAATAGCGAGCCAAATCAAATACAACTCTAAAATATTAAGTCACAATAAAAACAACTCGCCAAAACGCCGAGTGAACAAAAAAACAACTCGCCAAAATTTATTAGACACAACTCCAAAACATTGAGCCACAACAAAAATAACTCGCCAAAACAGTGAGTCACAACAACACAAACAACTCGATGGAACAATAGTCACAACAATCACAGTTCGTTGGAACATTGACTCGCAACAATCATAGTTCATCGGAACAACAAATTCACAACAATACAACAAGTCAAGCACAACTCGCCGGAAAATCAACATCACAATTCGCCAAAACAACTAAGTGACAACAATACAACAAGTACAACACGCTGGAAATTCAACACAAAAACTGAAATTAACACAAAAAATAAATTGAAACCCAAATCAACACAAAAACACAACTCTGATTTAAAAAATTGAAACTGTAATTACAAAGAACTCTAATTAAATAAAAATCCCCAAATTATAAATCCTAATTCATAAAATTGAAATCTAGTAATATCGCTATAAAAACTTCTCACTTTGATTCATAAGCAACCTCTAGTGGCGGCGACGGAAGGAGGAGGCAGCAGCAGTAGCGGCGGCGACAATGAAAGGAACAAGAGGTAGTAGCGGCGGAAACGGAAGAAGGAGGAAGCAATAGCGGCGCCGTGTTCGTCCAATGCTTCTAGATTTGGAGTGTCGATGGGTCTTCATCATAAAGGGTAGGTTGTTGAAGAGGCAAAGTTACATTTTCGGAGATGAGAAATCTGAAAATTACCTGTCAATCGGCATATTCAACAATGATTACAATTTATACAAGAAGGGATTTGTATAAAAAAGCTGAGGAGATCACTGATTTTTTCACACAGAGAGAGAGAGAGAGAGAGAGAGAGTTGGGTGGATGGAAAAGCCGTTTGTTTTTGGTTGGGTGGGTAGGATCACATGATTTTTCCAAATTTAAAAATAAGATATGATTTTTATAAAATTGTGTTAAAAACACCTTAAAAATCTAATTAAACCAAATCACAATATAGGGCGCCGATCCAATTGATGTCTGGGTCGGGCCGCTTGGACCAACTTTTCAACATGCCTATCCATCTAATTATATTATTTTTTAAAAAAATTTCATTTGTTTTACATTTTTTATTATGTTTAATAAGAGGAATGGTCATAAGTGGATTAGGGCATTGCACTACGGTATTAAGACTTATAGTTCTATCTTAAAAATTCAACATGTTAAAGAGAAGTAGCCTCAAGCGCTTATATGTTAATTTATATTTTTTTATTTAATCGATGTGGGATTTATCTTTTAACCTATCCCAGCAAGATGGTGGCTCATTGGAACAAATCAATCTTGAAATCCGTATGCTCATTTGAGTCTTAGTCAGATCGATTGCTTATTTGATACCGTATTATGACTTGATATTCGATCATAAAAAGTCAACATGTCAAGATGAGTAGTTCAAACACTTATATGTTGATTTATATTTTTATATTTAATTGATGAACACATGAGTCCATCCCTCTCCGCGGGTTTGCGAATCTAAAAAATACTGATCTTTAAGGGCGGACTCTCGTCGGGTTTGGGGTGAATCATTTATTATTTTAGACATATATTTGATGGATAATGCTATTTTACTTTATTGAGTTACTTGTTTGGTGACTTTGTGGGGGTGTATATGTCTTTTTGCCCATATATTTTAATTAATTGTAAGGGTGTTTTTGCCAATGTATTAAATAGTTATTTAATAACAAATAATCAAGCAAATGATTCGACAAGAGAATGTAGTCTTGATATTTATTTATTTATTGTATACTAATTTTAATTAAATTAGAATTTGAGTGTGTTATTGTCTTTTTAAATAAAAAAGATTAAATTACGTTAAAAATGTGAGATTTAAGGTTATAATTGTCAAGTTCAAAAGATTAATGTTAGATTGTACAATAATGTTAGAGTAATGCTACACGTACAGATGAGTGAACAAATATGTTTACAAATAGAGAGTAAAATTATAATTTTATCAATATATTTTTCTTTCTTTTAGTACACAACATAGGGTAAAATTGTAATTTCATACTATTTTTGTAAATACATTTGTATATTCATTTGTACAAATAGATTAGCTCTTGTTTGATCATTTTTATCAAAATACATTATAATCTCATATATAACTGATTTGACAACTACTAGTTTATAACAATGTGCCTTTTGGGCTATTGATCAGTGGTTTCTGTATACATATGATGATAAAACGAGGGAGGGACACCTGTTTGAGATTTTTCCTAGTTACCATCTCACACACACATGATTAAGACATTATCGTGTGTTGTGTAGTAAGCCCACTCCCTAATTCTCGTCTTGTTATTATTCCCACCTACACCCACGCATTGCATTCAAAATTATTATTATTATTATTATTATCAGTCATATGGGGCCGGTGCCTTCAACATTACTTCCTGACACTTTTTGCGTTACACAAACCTATAAACGTGTCCATATTAACAAATCGTCTTTATTCACAAACAAAATATGATAAAAGCAATCACATCTATATATTTCATAAGACTTATATGTACTGGATAAATTACCACCATTCATTTAAAAAAAATCATTTCTACTTTTAAATAGAAATCATTTGTGAAAGGGCAATAAATTGAATTTCTTCTTCCTTTTTTTTTTTTGGACACACACACACATATATATATTAAATTGAATTTCAGTCCAAAACAGTTTAAAGAAAATATGAAATGCCGAAATGGAAAGATAAAATTTCTACACAACTTTATGATATACTAAACATCATATTATTGCTCACAAACGTCATAATCTATCAATATGGTATATTACCATCTAGATGCCGACAAGGAAAAAAAAAAGCAAAAAAAATCAAAATCATAACCCACTTATCTACTCCAACACACACACACACACACACACACACACACACATATATGGTTTAAAAAGACCTAGTGCCCATTTGTTGTCTCTTCTAATCTAATATGTGGAAAACTTTGCTGTTAACTTTGTAATAATCCAAGAATATCGAGAGATATATAATAATTATATATCTAACAAAAAAATGTTAATCACCTATTTGTAGATTTTATTGTTCCAGAATCTGTTAGAAGGGTTAATTTCACAAAAGGTCCCCGACCTTAGAGTTTAGAATCGGATATGTTCTTAACCTTTTTTCGCTCTTCTGAGTCTCTAACTTTGCATAAATGCGTACAATATGTCCTTCTTGCCACTATTCCTCAACTTTCAATAGAAAATAACGAGATACTGTTTAACTTTTTAATTTTAAAAACAAAACATTTAAAAAAATTAAAAATAATAAAAAAATTAAAAAAACAAATTTATTATAAAAAAAACAAAACACCCACTCCACCCCTCCTAAGAAGGCTGTCGAAATGGTTGCTGGAGCCATTTCCGACGGCCAAAAAGATGTTGGAAACTGCTGCCGTTTCCGGCAGCAAATATGGGATGGATCTCTCTATTTTACTGCCCATTTCTGACTGCAAAATGGGGGGAGGGATCCACCCCATTATAGCTGTCAGAATGGCAACAAAAATGTTAACATTTCTGACAGTAAAAACGGCCAGAAATGGCAGCATTTTGCTGCCATTCCTGCAGCAGTTATGGGGGGTGGATCCCCCCATTTTGCTGCCCATTTCCTGCAACAAAATGGGGGATCCACCCCCCATAACTGCTGTCGGAAATGGAAGCAGTTTGCAGTCATTTTTAACTGCCCTCTTGGAAGGAGAAGGGGAAGGGGTGGGTGTTCTTTTTTTAATTTTTTATTATTTTTAATATTTTTAAATATTTTGTTTTTAAAATTAAAAGGTTAATGGGTATAATTCTTATTTTTATGAAAAATTGAGGGAACAGTGACAAGATGAACCTATTGT